>JAODAL010053606.1:0-25170 GCA_025379985.1 Phyllomedusa bahiana
AGAGGGGGAAACAGCCCCCCATGCTTACCTGCGACCTTATATACCGCCGGGAAATCCCGGGAGTGGGAGCCATGGGGGTAAGCCCCACCCGCCTATGCTTACTCCCAATGAAAGGCGACCCAGGAATGGCTGGTAGCCATACTAACAGACAACTTAAATGTATGTCGACAGCCCTTTACTTGCCGACACCTATTTAACAATGGCCTTTCACTCACCAAGGCTCCTTACCTTGATGGCATGTATCTTGCTCTCTCCAGGCATACACCCAGAACCTGGCTGGGATATACACTCCATTGCAGACCTTCCCAGCTGCGGCCTTACTTACTGTTTAGAATGCAGATTGTAACACTGCTCTGCATTCTCAGTGTATATACAGACCTGTGTTTCTCGTTCAGGCGCTCGGACTGTCCGCGCACGCGTCGTGACTATGGATACGGCAGCTCGCCGCTTGCTCTGTCCACGCATGCGCGGTAACCATGGACGCGCCCAGTTCCGTTGCTCCTGGGACGCATTCGGCTTACGTCACACAGGCACCGAGGTGCGCTCTGTATTAAGCGCGCTCCTCTGAGCAACGGCGTCTCCTTAACACAGCCGACGCTGTTGGACCCGGACGGGTGCAAGGATGAACGCTTTAATTTAGGTAAGCAATGCCAGCTCGCTATTTCTAGAAATGACATCTTTGATTTAAAGGATGATACCTACTTTTAGTACCTTAGCCCTAAGGTGACTTCTTTTTTATTTCCCTTTAGATACAAAGTATGGCCATTATTTGTAAGTATGCAGCATAATCCACATATGGAAAGCTCTTTTCTTTACCCTGCTGGGTAAAGAGCTTCCACGCAGCTTTTAGGCCAGTACTTTGCTTTTTCCTGACATATGCGTTTGGTCTAATAATAGTCTCTTTTTTCTGATTGTCCCCTGATGTGACCAGAGTATTATTTTTAGGGCCAGTGTTGGCAGGGTCAGGTTCGTGACGGGAACGCCCTTATCGGGGCGAGCTGCCCGCTTGCTGGATAGGATAGGGTGGATTAGCCAAATTTAGGCCTTGTAGGTCTCTCTGAGTCCCCCCCCCTTCCATTATTTTGGATATTTTCAGGTGTTTGCAACTGATGGGGCATTTGCAGCAGTTTTAATGAAGTAACCAATTAAAAGTTATATTTTATGACCTTTTTTCCTCTTAGGTAGTTAGTTTCTTTGTCAGTGGTCTAGAGGTTTTCTATACATCTCTTTGGATTGTTTTGAGGTGTTTGTTCTTGTCTTCATTATGCAGTGGTTTGGGTTCCAGGGCTAGAGCAAGGCGGCGCCTCAGCTATCAGGGTGCCTCAACTCATGAAAGTCAGGGCTGTGTTGAAGCTGTGACGGAGGAAGCGGAGGAGGAGGATGAGGTATTCCTGGACACGGACGTTACCGATGTCCCTGCCTTGGAAAGAGGTTGGCACGGGTTTGAGGGGGAGAGGAGGAAGATGAGGAGATCAGTTTGCTAGTGGCCCCTCGACCCAGAGGCTTGGGAAATCAAGGCTCCATCTCTCACATGAGTGCTTGGATGCTCCATTTCCTCCAACATGATCCTCGCATTAATGCCATCAAACTGAACAACAGTTACTGGGTGGCCACCGTGCTCGATCCCCGGTACACAGCAAAACTCAGCTCTTTTCTTCCCCCCACCCAAGTAGAGAGTAAAATGCAGGAATTGAAGACTGTTCTGATTGCTCCCCTAGAGACATCTGTTGCGTCTGCTTCATGTTCTTCAAATGTCACGGTCAGCAACTTGACAGCAGTAGACTCCCAAGTAGCTGCAGCAGCAGCAGGCATTGTGGCAGAAGCCTAATGGGGGACCTCTGGCAATCTTTATTTACCACCTCACCAACGCATGTAATGCAGGGCACACATACGACACACAGGGACCGGCTTAAGATTATGGTGCACGACTATCTGCGTCTCAACACCGAGGTTTTTGGATATGTCCCGGACCCAATCGACGGGACCATGGATGAATGGCCCGAGTTCGCCACGCCATAGAGGTGTTGTCCTGCCCAGCAGCCAGCGTCATATCTGAGCGGACCTTCAGCACAGCTGGAGGAGTCATTACAGACAAATGCATCCGGCTTTCCACAGATATTGTTGATCGTTTGATTTTCATGAATATGAATCAGGAATGGATGTCTGATGATTTTGTGGCCCCAATTGCCGAAGTCACCAAATTAGTTGCCGGTCTACTTCACATTTTACTTTTTTTTTTTTTAAATGATTATTTTTTACTGCTATTTTTATTCTCAGTTCCCAAAAATTAATTTTGCTGGTTTTGCGGTGAGGAAAAAAACGTATTCCATTTATTCACTTCATCTTTAGAATTTTCGCATTGTCATTGGTTTTGTGTCATGGTGCTGTGAGATACAGCTATAATCATGGTCCTTGGAACAGAAATGTGGCTTCTAAGTGGCATTTCTCCCATCACAATTTTTAAAAATTGGTTTGGGGAGAATCATTTTTATAATTTTTTGGGTCATGCTGCTGTGAAATGCAGCAATACTACAGGTCCTATTATAAAAAAATGTGGTTTCTAACCTCCATGTTAACAGACGACTGACAAGAGCACTGGCTCTCACCGTTAGGGGCAATCAGGAGAGCTTCAAATTTCTCTAAAAAAAATCAGATTTTGAAAAAGGTGATTTCTGTGAGGTTAAGTAGTGTCAATAAAGGGCTCCAGGCTGGACACAAATTGGCACAATTTGAGGCTTTAAAAATTTCTGGGGGCTGGAGTTACTATGGGGTCACATCATTTTGATTAAATAAATTCTGTAAACAAATGTCAGTTACCAAAAAATATACTAAATGACAGCCCAACTGTACAAAATTTGGCAAGTGCTACTTGTGTGATCTGTGGTCAAACAGGTTTTAGGGGTTTTCATGATGTGGTACAGGAACAGGTATAGAATTTGGGTCCAGTTGAAACTAAAATGGTGGTTGAAAGACTCCTTTGTCCGGCACTTTTTACTCTGGGGGTCATGCAGGTTTGGGTCTCATGCTGTGGCCAAGGACAGGTATACTTAATGTCCAGTTCAACTAAAATGGTGGTTCAAAGACTCCTTTTTCAGGCACTTTTTTAATCTGTGGGTCAAACAGGTATAAGGGTCATGCTGTGGCCCAGGACAGGTATAGTCAATGTCCATTTTCAACAAAATTTTGGTGGTTGAAAGACTCCCTTTTTTTTCCGGCACTTTCTAAACTGTGAGTCAGACAGGTTTGATGGTCATACTGCATCCAGGACAGGTATAGTCAATGTCCGTTCAACTAAAATGGTGGGTTAAAGACCCCTTTTTTTTCCGGCACTTTTTAAATTCTGGGGGTCATGCAGGTTTGGGGCTCATGCTGTGGCCCAGGACAGGTATAGTCAATGTCCAGTTCAACTAAAATGGTGGTTGAAATACTCCTTTTTCTGGCACTTTTTAATCTATGGGTCAGCCAGGTTTAATGGTCATACTGCGGTCCAGGACAGGTATAGTCAATGTCCAGTTCAACTAAAATGGTGGTTGAAAGACTCCTTTTTCCGGCACTTTTTAATCTGTGGATCAGACATGTTTAATGGTCATACTGCGATCCAGGACAGGGATAGTCAATGTCCAGTTCAACTAAAATGGTGGTTCAAGTAATACTGCCTTCTGGCACCTTTTAATCTGTGGGTCATGAAGGTTTAAGGGTCATGCTGTGGTACAGGACAGGGATAGTGAATAGTCTGTCAGTTTTTTTCTGTGACTCTTGTTGCCTAATTGTGTTGCCTAAGATGTAGCACGTATCCAGTTTACTGTTGTGGATTTTAATTCCAGCCTTCTCCTCCCCTGTTTGGGTGTAAGAATGAAGGTGTTGTTTCCTTCTCCCATAGACTTTAATGGTCATTTGGCGATTATCTAACCGTGTTTTCCCCGATAGTAAGACACCCCCGATGTAGACGTAGGGTGTCCCTTTGGGAAGTTCGCCAAATGTAAACGTACCCCGAAAGTAAGACGTAAACTCAAGACGTAGTGTGATTTTAAGACGTAGTTTTGCCGAGGAGCGCACAGTGTCCGGGCGCTGCGTGGCCCAGGCACTGTCCGCGATCCTTCACCTATATGCGACTCCTCCGGAGCGCATATAGGTGAAGGGATACCACTGCGGGGCACAGAGCGAGCGGCTCCCTGCCCCGCAGTGGTCTCCGGGCGGTCATGAGCAGACTCGCGGCTGTCCGGAGCTCCCGGCACAGGCAGCGTGTGTCATCACGCTGCGTGCGCGACCTGATGACATCACCCGCCTGTGCCGAGAAGAGCGCGCGGGAGGCCAGAGCAGCAAGGGGAGGCGGCGCGGGAGACGGGGCAGCGGGAGCCAGGGAAGTGTTTTTTTCTGCCTACAGCTGCCTATACCTGCCTACAGCTGGCCCTATACCTGCCACAGCTGGCCTTATACCTGCCCTATAGCTGGCTCTATACCTGCCCTATGTCAGACATACCCCGAAAGTAAGACATAGTGGGACTTTTGGGGGTAAAAAGAATGTAAGCGGCTGTCTTACTTTCGGGGAAACACGGTATTATCGGATATCGGATATCTGCATGATAATTGACGATATCAACTATCGATCCGATGACGATAGTTGACACAATCGCTCATCACTATCAATGAATCATCAGTGAGTCACAAGATGTAACTACACTGTAATCACTTACAGTTTGCTCTGGGGGCCAGGCTTCAATAGTTACGCCCCTGCGTTTACAGGGCGACATGATTAATTTATATATAAATGGTTCCTTCAAAAAGTGTGGTGAAAAGCTTTTTCCTGTAAAAATCCCTTTAAAAATTAGAGGATGTTCCCTTTGGCTGGAGAACTGTAAATCTGTAGAATAGCTGTCCCAGGAGCTCTTCACAGCAAGAGCAGGTGAGGATTTGAAGAAAGGCTTAGATAACTACTTACAGCTAAATAATATTAATATTTATATAGCTATATAAAACATCTAGATCCAGTCTGATGGCAGATTGCCTTATGGGTTCCAAGGTCTTTATCAGTAGGGGGAAACAAAGCTTAGAAAGTCTCTCTACCCTTTCTACCTAGCTTTTCCACCCCTGGTTGAACTTGATGGACATATGTCCTTTTTCAACCGTACTAATGATGTAACTACTGACCTGAGCTATGCTATATGTAAGTATTCAAGAAGAGCTTAGGTTCACACAAGACTCATCTCCCATACTGTCTTTATATGCTGTGGAATACACCTATAAATGCACAAAAATGTTGTCCCTTTGGGGCCATGCCACTTAATGACATTCTGTTACATAGCTGTGGTGGGGTCTACTCCATGTGTAATATACTATACATGTGCCCTGTACACTGCACAGACAATGAGAGAGGGGTGAACAGGTACAGTCCTACATTCCATCACAAAAATTAAATTCAATGAGTTTCGTGGTTGTCTTTGGAAGGGAGAGAGGAGATATTTTTTAAACATATAACAGAAAAGCCTTCTTATTCCTTATAATTTAAGGGGTTTTCCCATCTGGCTATTTTGAATCTTCACAGGCTCTTCAGGCTTCTTGTGCAGACTGTGGATAGTTCTACAGCAGTGACTGATATTTCTGCTCTGCTAGCTCCTATTTCCAACCATGCCTGTGAGAGGGACATTGGTGATTTAGGGGCTGTGAGAACAGTGACACTGTGTAAGCAGGAGGTCTGGCTATAAATCTGAGCTAGCAGAGCTGTATTTGTCATAAGAGGAAACCTGTAGGGTGTGATGTTTTCAAAGGACTTTATTTGCAACATAGAAAAAAAGCAACCAAGCCTCTGAGATATCTCTGAGAGAAAAGTGAATTCTTAGGACTGTGAGTGGCAGTAGAATGACCAGCCACGACAGGACAGCGGGATGGTAGACGGTGTCACACACCAGGATTAGCAAACTCCAAAGCAGCAGATGGAACACAGTGGGCACAGCAGTTTCCAGACTTTCAGATGATAGATACCAGGAACAGAGGACTCCAGACCATCAGGCGGCAGACACCAGGAACAGCAGATTCCAGACGAGTAGGCAGCAGACACCAGGAAGAGCAGATTCCGGACCAGCAGGCGTCAGACACCAGAAACAGCAAATTCCGGACTAGTAGGTGGCAGATACCAGGAACGGCGGATCTGGACCAGCAAGCGTAGCTAAAGACTCATGGACACTGGTGCAAAACTTCAGCTTGCGCTCTCTTACCCCCAGACAATAGCATGGACCACTACTTTTTAAAAACAACAGGTTCCCTGCTTGGCATAATGGATATCTGCCGTGAAGCATGCCATAGAAAATTATGTATAGTTAAGAAGGTTGTTCAATAGAAGAAAATTTATTTGAAATGCGGCCAGGCGGCTGAAACTAAGAAAAACAAGTTATACAGCCAAAGCGTCTGTTAATACTTACCGTATTTTTCGGACTATAAGATGCACAGGACAAAACCTAGGGTTTAGAGGGGGAAAATAAGAGGAAAAAAATTTTAAGCAAAAAGTGTTGTCTGAAGTGTAGGTTTTTTTGGGGAAACATGCGACTTTTTGATCAATTTTTATTAAATTCCCAAAAACCCACAATTTAGGTGTTTGGAATTTTTTTTCTTCTACAGTGTTCAGCGCATGTGATAAATTATGTTGTATTTTAATAGATCGGACTTTTACGAAAGTGAAAATACCAAATGTGTGTCACTTTTTTATTTTATTATTTGTAGAACGGGAAGGGGGTGATTTAAACTTTTAATATTTTTTTAAACTTTTTTTTACTTTTTTACTTTTTTTTACTTTACTTTTCTTTTACTTTTTAACATTTTTTTTACTTTACTTTTACTTTTTACTTTACTTTTTTTCTTACTTAGTCCCCCTAGGGCACTTGACCACTTGGCGGCACACTACCTTCCCCTATATACAGCAGTACTATTGTACTGCTGTACATAGGATTTTTCTTTCATTATCTATTACACCCTGCTATAAGCAGGGTGTAATAGGTGTGAATACATGGCAGCTGCAGAAGCCTGCATGAAGCTTCAGCTGCCATGGCAACCAATCGGCCCCCTGCAATTACATTGCAGGGGTGATCGGACAGGGGAGAGGTGCACAGCACCTCTACTCTTTCAGCAGGTGGTACCGGAGGGTTTAAGGGCAGGGATGGATCTGAATCCATCCCTGCTGCTAGTAGCGCCCCACGCCCGCCCGCATAGACTGGCCGCCCGCCCGCACAGGCTGGCCGTAACCACCCACACGCACCGAGCGGCCGTCCACTTCACCCAGCAGCTGTCCGGCGCATCGAGCGGCCAGTGCCCACACTCTGCGGCCGTCCGCCGCACTGAGCGGCCGCTCCCTGCAACCCAGCGGCCGGCAAGCAAATGCAGCCCACAGCCAGCACTTGCCGCCTGCACTGAAAGGTCTTAGGCCAGCAGGAGACTGGAGTTCCTAGATGCTGCGGAAACCCGATGGCGGGGTTTAACCTTTTAAACCTCGCCGCCGGCTTCCCGCAGCATCGCGGAACTCCAGTCTCCTGCCGGCCTGAGATTGTATTCGGACTATAATAGGCACCCCTGTTTTCCCCACAAATTTGGGGGGGGAAAAGTGCGTCTTATAGTCCAAAAAATATGGTAATATCCCTCACCAAAAAATTCTTTGTAGGGAAAAAATGCAATTGTGCTTTTGTTTTTTGGGATTAGAGTTTATACTGAACAGTTCAATTAAATAATTATCTGTTTTCTGTGGGTCAATAAGTATACAAGGGCCACATTATCACATTTCACCACTATATTGTGATTAATACCACCATAAGGTTACTGACCAAACAGTATACCAAGACCAATATCACCAGTAAAGGGCCGCCAATAGAAATTTCCAGGTCCCACACAGCTGAAGCGTCTGGGGCCCCCTGCAAACCCCGCCCCCACCAACCCTGTTGCCTCACCCCCAGATTAAAAAAAAATGCAATTGCTGAATAATACCATCATATGGTCACTGAATATAATGACTTACAATAAGACCAATATTACTGTCATACAGTGACCATATAGTGAAAAATACAACGCAGTTACATTTAGTGACTTACAGTTGACGTCTTTTCTGATGAGTCATTCATGTTTCTTTTTCTTCTCCATTCGGTTCAGGCCCCCCACACATGGTTGGGGGAGGAGGGAGCCCCCATACATGGCTGGAGAAGGAGGTCTAAAGGACTGGGGAGAGGAAGGGGATGCTGCTAAGAGGGGGTCCGCGCTCCTGGTCACAGCTGCACTCATATTCACATACAAGTTTTACACTTACTTTCCCTATGCTGTGCCAGGCCCTCCTCCTCTGTCTGTCCGCGCCACGCTGTACTGGGCAACAGCGGAATGCAGGATAACTTGAATAGGGGAGGCCCCGCCCTCGGAGCAGGCCTCACTGATTTAATTACTCATCCCGGCTGCAGACAGAGGAGGAGGGCCTGGCATCAGTCACAGCGCAGGGAAAATAAGTTTAAAACTTCTATGTTAATATTAGCGCAGCTGTGACCGGGAGTGCGGCCACCTCTCAGCAGCGCCGGCCATACGGCAGACCTGCACCAATAACAACAATATACAAAGAACAACTAATACTACAAGATATCACTACAATATATTGACTAATACCACCATACTGTTACCGAGTAAATCAATATACCAAAACTAATGCTACCAATAACAACAATATACAAGGACTACATAATACCTCCACATCATGACCACATATCACTACCATAAAGATACTGAACAAAACCATTGTACTGTTACTGAATATAAGCCTTTACACTGAGACCACTTTTACTACTATTCAGTGACAATATAGTAGTATATACCAGTTGTGCACAGGCTCTGCAGACATATGAGTGATTACAGTGCAGTTAAATCCAGGGACTAACAGGTGACGTCTTCTCTGATGAGAGTCATTCTCGTTCCCTTTTCTTCTCCATATGGCCCAGGCATCACATCTTCTCACTGTTACAACTCATCCCTGCAGAATTTACCACACAAACATGTTAGACTTCTCACTTTTCTGCACCCAGCACTTCTCTACTAATTCCCACCTCTGTATAAACTCTTTTTCCATAGCACCTCAAATGGTAGCAATGCCCTCTTTGATGCCCCACACAGTAATTGTACCCAAAAAGTGAAAGTGCCACCAGCTGTTTATATGACCCCTAGTTGTTCCACCAGTAGGTAGGAACACACTCAATGTCAGTTGAGAGAATACTAAATTAATTCTGTCCATCCATCCAAAAGCCAAGAGGTGGACGACCAGGCAAAATATCTGAATCAACAAGTCGGCTCCTCACAAGGTCCATCAGCTCTGGCGTGACAAACAGGGCAGTGGAGGTGGCTCGTATACCTCCTTATAGTGAGGTCACAGATATCCATATAAGCACCGTGCGATGCACATTACACAAGCCTGAAATGGTGGCCCAAAAAAGGTGGAGAAACCTCAACTTCGATATCGTCATAAGAAGTGTCAGCTCAAGTTTTTAAAAAAGTACAAAAGTGGACAGTAAAATATTTCAAACAGGTAATTTCGATCAATGAGACGAAAGTCAGTAGATCGTGTTTTGATGGGTGCAAATGTGTCTGGAAGAATAAAGGGAAAGAGGGCTAATGGATCGAGCAATTGAAGGAACTGTCAAGTTCTGTGGATGAAGTCTAATGATATGGAGGTCTCAAAATGGAGGTATATGCCAGCATCCTACAACATGAGTTATGTCTTGGGCTCAAGTACTATGGGTATGAAAAGGATGACACAGCGTTCCAACAGGACAACGACCTGAAGTACATGTCGAGATTGGCGAAGAAATAGTTCAATGACAAAGAAGTAGAGTTGATAAACTGGCCACCACAGTCCCCAAGCTAACAACCAACAATGGGGATTTCTGGAAATGAAAAAACTCATTTAAGCCCTGGTCATATTACATTTGGGTCCAGTTCAGGGACCTTGGTTGTAGATGTATGTCGGAAAAATGGAAAAAAAGTGTCCCTCTCAAGTACTCCTATGGACACCCATGACTGAGGCCCCTCAAATGGATCCAAATGTTAAAATTTTACTGCAATGACTTGATTATGGCTCAACAGCAATGATTTCCCCTAAACATGAAGATTTAACCCCTGTCTGACAGCCTGTCATAATAATATGGCTCTTCATTTATGCCTCCTCACCTTCCCAGAGCAATGACCTTTTTATTTTTGCATCTACATACACATATGAGGGTTTTTATTTTGCAGGATAAGATGCAATTTCTAGTGGTGTCATTGACAAAACCATAGAATATACTGGGAAATGCAAAAAAAATGTAAGTAGGGCAAAATGTGAAAAAATATACTTGTGCCATGTTTGTGGCAGTTTTTCATGGCGTTTACTCTTTAGTATAAATGGTGTTTTATCTGTGTTCTGTGGGTCGGTCCAATTCCAGCAATACCAAACATGTAGGGTTTTTGTTATGTTTTACAACTGTAAAAAGTCCAAACATCAATTTGCACTGCAGCACCATTTTCTGCGACCAATAACTTTTTTTTACTTCCCCTCATGGACCTGAGTGACGGTGCATTCCTTACCGAATGAAGTGTACTTTTTATTGCAACATTTTGGGACCTAAAATGACCAAGATAACACATTTTTTTTTTCTATAGTATTCAGCATATGGTAAAAATTATGTTATATTTTAATAGATTGGCTCCATTCCCTGCTGTTACCAGCGGTCGTCAGTTGCAAAATAAAAATTGGTATTGGTATCTTCCATGACAAGCAAAGAAAAGTTTCACATTTTTATGTTTTAATTTTTTTAATATTAAAACACAAGACAATGTCAATTTGCTCTCTCTGTAATCTATGTAATCATTTTTACTGTACGGTAAACACAATAAAAACAAAATGCAAAAGTTGTGTTTTTTTTCCATCCAGCTGACAATTTTTATATGTTTTTGGAAGTACATCATATGTTAAATTTAATACCGCGTTTAAAAAATAGATCTGCTCACACCAAAAACAGGGCCTCATAATACTATGTTGATGGAAAAAATTAAAAATGAATGGTTGTTGTGTCAGGATTAACGACATTGGACTACCTGTATGTTCTAGCGGGAACTGACAAATAAATGTGAAAAAGTAAATAAAAAGTAAAACACATTTGCCAGTCGCCCCAAAAAAGATAATAAATAAATAAAGTACACTTATTTGGTATCACCGCGTTCGTAATGTCCTGTCCTATAAATCTGTCATGTTAATTAACCTGCACGCTGTACGTTGTAAACCCCCCCATAAAAATAGTCACAAAATTGCCATTTCTGTCCATAAAAAGCGATCAAAATGTCATAAATTCCAGCTGGTACTAATGAAAATGTCAGTTCATCCCACAAAAATGCCCTTACACAGCTCTGTATGTGGAAAATAAAAAAGGTATGGCTATCAGAAGATAGGGATGCATAAATATTGTTTTACACAAAAAAACTATATAAATTGGGTATCGCCATAATCGTATTGACCCACAGAATAAAACTAGCTTGTCATGGATACGTCATGGTGAGCGCTGTTAAAAATAAAAACAAAAAACACTACTAGGATTGCAGTATTTTCTTCCCCATACCTTCCAAAAATGGATTTAAAAGCAATAAAAATCTCTTGTCCCCCAAAAAATTATACCAATAAAAACGTCAACTCATCCCACCAAAAAAAACAAGCTGCTATACAGCTCCGTAAATAGAAAAATAAAAAAAGTTACAGCTCTTGGACTATAGCGATGCAAAAATGTGTTTTCCCATTTGAATAAAAGTGTTTTTATTGTGTAAAAGCAGTAAAACATCAAAAAATTTACAAATTGGGTATCGTATCGACTTGATGAGTAAAGCTAGCTTGTCATTTATACCACACAGTGACTGCTGTAAAAAACAAAACACACTACCAGGATTGCTGTCATACGAACACCATAATGGTACCAATTAAAACATTAACTTATCCCGCAAAAAAGAAGCACCATATACAGAAAAATTTAAAAGTTATGACTGTCAGACTATGAACGCAATTTTTTATAAACATATTTCTATTGTGTAAAAGTAATAAAACATAAAAAACTATACTGTACTGGAATAAAAGGCAGCCCTGGCACAAAACCTCCACCAGCCCACATACAATGTCTACCTCAAAAATTTACCTCTGTCACAGACCTCACCAATTTGTAAAATAAACACTTCTAACATAAGCAAGAAAGTAAAAGATGTACAGAGAAACTCCTAATCACAGGTTCAGGGACAGGTGTACACTCGCTTTACAATCAGGGACACGTTTACGCTGCCACTACACAAGCGCCGATATAGCCTACAATGCTGCCATATAGAGGCCACATAGTGGTTAGCCACCAGCTCAGGTTGCATCACATGACTGTGAATAGAAATAGAATAACCCCCGCATTTAGGGGCTCACAGAACTCACTCTGATGTAGTTGGGCTCCCTTTTCTTCTCCTCTGGCCCAAAAACGCCATTGTCTTCTTGATAGTCATTCTCTCCCCTTTTTTTCTCCTCTGGTACAAATGCATGATTTCTCCTACCCTTATTTTCCCTGTGAATTTTCCACATCCCCATCTTGGTCTCTCTCTTTTCCAGCACTTCCAGCAATTCTCTATCTCTATCCACTTTTTTCAACTTCCCCCTCCTAAGCACTAAATGTTATATTATTATTTTATTATTATTATTTTTTATTATTATTATTATTTAATTTTTAAAACGCCATTGATTCCAGGGGCTGTACATTCGAGGGGGTTTCAAAAAAAAACATAAATCAAACGGTACAGGAAAGGGGTAAGACAATGGCACGACAGAGGGAGAGGGACCCACCCCCCGAGGGCTTACCAAACTAAAAAGGAGGGGGGAAAAAGACGGAGGGGAGGGGGAGACAGTCTGTGGAGGAAGTAGTGACAAGTTTAGTGAAGTTATTGGCAAGCCTGAAAAATGGGTTTAAAGGGGCTTTTTAACTGGTGAAAGTGGAGGGATCTGATGTGTTGGGGAGTGAGTTCCAGAGTGTGGTGAAGCACGGAGAAGTCTTGGAGACAGTTGTTGAGGACTGAATAGGGATGCAGAGGAGAAGGTCCTTGAGGGCTAGAGTGTGGGGGGGAGATTTTTTGGAAATTAGGCAAAAGATGTATGGTGGGGGAGTCCTGGAGAGCTTGTAGGTCATGTGTTAGTTAGCTTGAATAATTCGTTGGCAATGAAGCAAGTGAGGGATTGCAAGGGGAAGCATAGGTACGTAGGAGAGAGTGTTAAGACGCAGCATAGTAAGATGGATTGGAGGGTGCGAGGTCTAGCTGGAGGCACTGGAGGATTTGCAGTAGTCTAGGCGGGAGAGGACAAGGGCATGGATAGTGCCCTTTGGTGCCCCCTGTGGTGCCCCATGCAGCTACGGTGCTTCCAGACGATTATAGGGCCCTCATTTGTGCCACTGATAGGTAGGTACACACCCAATATACTAGGTACCCCCCAAATTAGGCAGGCAGATAGGTAAACACTTAGACCCTAATATTACAGATGAAAAAGGCAAAGTAGTAGGTAAATAGGTAGACCCTCATTAGATAGCCTCCCCCAGTAGTTATATAGGTAGACAGGGCCTCCTCCAGGTGTTAGGTAGATAGATAAGACATCCCCCAAGTAGTTATATAGGTAGACAGAGCCTCCCCCAGTAGATATATAGCTAGCCAGGGCCAAAACCAGTAGATAGATAGTCAGGGCCTCCCCCAGTAGTCAGGGCCTCCCCCAGTAGATGTATAGATAGTCAGGGTCTCCTCCAGTCGATATATAGATAATCAGGGCCTCCTCCAGTAGATATATAGTCCGGGCCACCAGAGCAGATATATAGATGGTCATGGCCCCCAGAGCAGATATATAGATAGTCAGGGTGCCCAGTAGTTATATAGATAGTCAGGATCACCAGAGTAGATATATAGCTAGTCAGTCCAGGCCCCCCAGAGTAGATATATAGGTAGCCAGGGTGGCCAGTAGATATATAGGTAGTCAGGGCCTCGGAGCAGGTATATAGGTAGCCAGGGCCTCTAGAGCAGGTATATAGGTAGCCAGGGCCCCCCAGAAGATGTATATAGGTAGTCAGAGCCCCCCAGAGCAGGTATTTAGGTAGCCAGGGCCCCCCAGAGCAGGTATTTAGGTAGTCAGGGCCCCCTAGAGCAGGTATATAGGTAGCCAGGCCCCCCCCATAACAGGTATATAGGTAGCCAGGACCCCCCCCCCAGATAGCTGTTATATAAGTAGCCAGGGCCACCCAGAGCAGGTATAGAGGTAGCCAGGCCCCCCCCAGAGCAGGTATATAGGTAGCCAGGACCCTCCCCGAGCAGGTATATAGGTAGTCAGGGCCCCCTATAAGGCATCCCCCAAGTAGTTATATAGGTAGACAGCGCCTCCCCCAGTAAATATATAGCTAGCCAGGGCCACCCCCAGTAGATAGATAGTCGGGGCCTCCCCCAGTAGATATATAGATAGTCAGGGCCTCCCCCAGTAGATATATAGATAGTCAGGGCCTCCACCAGTCAATATAGATCGATAGTCTGGGCCTCCACCGCTCAATAGATATATATAGTTAGGGACTCCTGGAGTAGATTAATAGTTTGACCCCCAAGAGCAGATATATAGATAGTCAGGGTGCTCTGTAGATATATAGGTAGTCAGGGCCCCCAGAGCAGATATACAGGAAGTCAGGGTGCCTAGTAGTTATATAGATAGTCAGGACCCCAAGAGTAGATATATAGGTGGTCAGGGCCCCCAGAGTAAATATATAGTTAGTCAGCCCAGGGACCCCAGAGTAGATATATAGGTAGTCAGGGTGCCCAGTAGATATATAGGTAGTCAGGGCCCCACAGCAGGGATATAGGTAGCCAGGGCCCCTAGAGCAGGTAAATAGGTAGCCAGGGCCCCCCCAGAAGAGGTATATAGGTAGTCAGGGCCCCCCAGAGCAGGTATATAGGTAACCAGGGCCCCCCAGAGCAGGTATATAGGTAGTCAGCGCCCCCTCGAGCGAGGATGTAGGTAGCCAGGGCCCCCCAGAACAGGTATATAGGTAGACAGGACCCCCCCCCCAGAGCAGGTATATAGGCAGTCATTGCCCCCCAAGAGCAGATATATAGGTAGCCAGGGCCACCCAGAGCAGGTATAGAGGTAACCAGGACCCCCCAGGGCAGGTATATAGGTAATCAGGACCCCCTAGAGCAGGAATATAGGTAGCCAGCTCCCCCGGAACAGGTATATAAGTAGCCAGGCCTGCAGGAGATGTATATAGGTAGCCAGGGCTCCCCCAGGAGATGTATATAGGTATCCAGGCCCCCCAGGAGATGTATATAGGTAGCCAGCCCCCCCCCCCCCCCCCAAAAAAAAAATGTATATAAGTAGTCAGGCTCCCCAGGAAATCTATATAGGTAGCCAGGCCCCCCAGAACATTTATATAGGTAGCCAGGCTCCCCCAGAAGATGTATATAGGTAGCCAGGCCCCAGAAATGTATTTTAGGTAGCCAGCCCCCCTTCAGAAGATGTATATGGGTAGCCAAACCCCCCCAGGAGATGTATATAGGTAGCCAGACCCCACCCCTCCCCCCCCAGGAGATGTGTATAGGTAGCCAGGCTCCCCCCAGGAGATCAGATAAATACAAAGTCAACAAACCCTATTTAAAAAAAAAAAAAAAAAAAACAATAATCACATCACCATGCCGCCTGCTTCAGGACACCACTTTCGGTATCTACTAGGTCATAAGCCTATTCAGAAGCTTATGGCGTAGTACAGGGCGTGGAGCAGGCAGCGCGATGATGTCATTACATCGTGCCGCCTGCGACGCAGCCTCAAGTGCACAGAGCGGCTAGGGTCAGAAGATCCTGGGCGTTCTGCCTGCGGCAACGGCTGCTGTGTATGCTGGGTCTAGGTGACCCAGCAACGCAGCTGGGTGGCAAGGGGGTCCTACCAGCTCCCTGGCACAGTGGCCCGGTCGCAGATGCGACCGCTGCGGGCCCCTGTACCTGCCACAGCTGGTGCAGTAAATCGGGGCCCACAGGAGGGGGAAATACTATAAACCTCCGTGGCGATCTGAGCCGGCTACTGGGACTGACCGCATAGTAAAGTTATTGTGTCATTTATACCACATGGCGAACGCTGTAACCATGAATCCCAAAAAGAATGGTAGAACTTCGTTATTTTCCCCCCATTTTCATGGCCAAATGCTAAAACTATGGAACACCTGTAAGCCCATAATGCACAATACACCCCTAGATGAGATCCATGAGGGGTGTTGAATCCAAAATGGGGCAACTTCTGGAAAGTTTCTGCTGTTCTGATACTTTGGGGGCTTTGCAAATGAGACATGGCACCCACCAAAATCTCAGTTCCAAAAGCCAAATAGCGCTCCCTCCCTTGTACACCCTGACAGCAGTTTACACTCATATATAGGGTACTATTGAAAGAAACTGTGTAACAAAATTTGGGGTGCTTGTTTTCCTGGATTCCTTGTAAAAATGAAACATTTTCAGCTAAAATTGCAGATTGTTAGAAAAAAATAAAATTTTCCATTTTCACCGCCTAACGCTAAGAAACTTTGTGAAACACCTGTGGGGTCGATATACTCACTGCATCTCTGGATATATTCTTTAACCTTTTGTTTTATACTGTGTGACAATATACATACGTTTTGCTACAAAACTGTGATGGTCTTGCATTATTTTTTTTATAGTTTATGGTGGGCCCCAAGGATTATTTCCTCTGGTGGGTCCTGGTACTCCAGTCCGACACTGCAACTCACGCTAGGATCTCAGGAATGCAGGAATTCGAGAACATAGGAATAATAGGAACATGGAGGGCTTGAGTCTAGTGCAGAGCACCACAGAAATTCACACACCAGCAATCAGGCCAAGATTGGTGGTCGCAGCTGGGTTATATAGCTTAGGGTGCTTTCATACAGTGCGTTTTTGGTGCGTTTTTGATGCACTTTTTTGTCCAGGAAGGCACAGCAATTAATGCTGTACATTGCTGCACAAAAAAAATGGCAAAAAACAATTTTTACCGCGATTTTTGTGCAGCAATGTACCGCCTTAATTGCTGTGCCTTACTGGACAAAAAATGCATCACAAAACGCATCAAAAATGCACTAAAATGCACTGTATGAAAGCACCCTTAGCCTGATATTTGAAGAGCTACACTTGGGAGAGTACTGAAGGAGGTAGTTAACTGTCGCCTTGCTGGATGGTAAAGCAGTCAGAGCAAAAGCCAAATTCCAGCCACCAGGATTGAAGGGCATAATGTTCTGCATTAACTCTAATATTAAGCAAAATTGGAACAGCAATCTATTTAGTAATTATCTTTATTTACCTTTGCCTACATGTTTAAAGCTATTCAATGAGATAAGAATACTCATTTAATATTGATGCAATAGAACAGATTTAGACTTCTTTAACCACATGCCCATCAATTCAGTACAATAATTTACAAAAAACATGTACCAAAGCAGACAATGGCTGATGTATGCAATTGTGCAGTATATGCTAAGCATAAACCTTGAGCACGGAGTTAATTTAGCTCATAAACACTGACATGGTTTTACCGCCTACTAAACAAGTAAACAACTTCACTGGGAAATATTTTCAACCATAGATGTAAAAGAGAATAACTAAAACAATGAATTATTTAAGTGAAACAATATTATAAATGACTTATATTTCTTATATCAATTTGTTGAATCGCACAACAAAGTGCTAACTATGGCCAATAATTCTACGGTATGTCTAGGAGACATTTATCATAATTATTTTTTTTATAGTGATCAATGTGTAGGTTAAGTTCTAAACTAAAAGTGCTGAACAGAACATTCCCGTTGGTTCCATAGGGCTTATCAGTATACAGTTTATAAATCTATCGAGTTTAATGCTTCAACAGCATTTTTTCCAGGCCACTTATTCTGATCCTTAGCTCAATCTGCTGCCCCTATGAATTGCAATATCCCAAATGCATTTAAATCATATCTTACTGCAGAGCTCTTATGTCATTACAATTAATATCATCAAGACATTTTCAATATTCACATTTTCACCCCCTTTGTCTCTATTCCAAATCAAAAGTTCTGACTCAAAACAGGTTGACACTTTTGTTCAACATTTTGGGCGACATGCATGAAAACTGTCTAGGTCTAAAACTCACTTTGTTGCCCATAGAAACCAATCAGAGCTCCTCTTTCATTTCATATAGCACTCTGGAAAAATGAAAGGGGCGCTCTGATTGGTTGCAACAAAGTGAGTTTTAGAACTGGACAGTTTTCATACATGTGGCCCTTTGAGTCATATTCCTACTGATTTGTTTAAACTAAATTCAGTAATTTTTTTTTTCTTTAAACCAAGGGAGCCAAGAAATTTAACCCCTTAAAGACACTGGGCATAAATTTATGCCCAGTGCCGCTAAGGGGCTGTGTAGGGGGATTGCGGCATGCGGCTTAAGGGGTTAAGGGATTATAAACTGAGAGCCTTATGTATAAAAAAAACTGTATAGAAGTAAGACTGTCTTTGTTGCCCATAGCAACCAATCAGAGTTTAGCTTTTATTTTTCCAGAGCACTATATGAAATGAAAGCTGAACTCTGATTGGTTGCTATAAGAAACAAAGTCAGTCTTTGTCTCTGTACAAGCTTTGACTTGCACAGTAGAAACACAACACCATAGAAGTATGAAGGCCCATGTTGTGCCTCCAAATACCTTTGATTACATATAAAACAGTCACATTCCTATGGAATCCAAAGGGAAACAAAACTAGCATAAATTATCGTATAAAATAAAAACGTCCAGAGGCTCAATTGCATCATGTTACAACAGGTTAATATAGTCAAAGTTACCTGGTAAAGAAAGGCTTTTCCAAGTGGCTTATAGAGTTAGATTATTTTCACACAGCAGTATGTCAGTCAGTATTTTCCATCAGATTTTTAAAACCAAAACCGGGAGTGAAACTTAAAAAAGTGACAAATGTGTTATAAAAAAGATTTATACCTCTTCAATTTTTTGGACCCACTCAATACAATATTAACCAAAATACAGGAACTATAACCAGAGCCATCCTAACAGCATTATGGGCCCCCGGGCATAACACTGAAGTGGGCTCTGCTCAAATACATGACATGACTCATGCCACCTCCGAACACACTCATATTATCACGCCACTTACTGTATGTCTGGCAGCCTGCAGCTTACAAGACTCATTGGCAGAGCAGGGAGCTTTAGACTCCCTTCTCCACCATGGTTTTCAACTGTTTGCACGTCCTAAAAACACACAAGCTGTTAAATAAGCAAAGCCAAAAAAGGGATCCAGGGTATCATTTTTTTGTATTCCTGAGACATACATATACCATCTGGGGCCTTCATACTTGTGGAGCCCCCGGGCAACTGTCTAGTGTGCCCAATGGAAAAGATGGCCCTGACTATAACCTCTTAATGCAAAATGATGTATGAGTATATCATTGTGCATTTCAGAGGGTATGGAGCAGATTCATGAGCTGAGCCTGCTCCATACACATTGGGTGCTTGCTGTTAATTACACTAAGGACCTGCCTCTAGCAGATCGAATTGGCCTTTTAAGTTAATGATCACAGAAAATAGCACTGCAGCACAAATAAGAATTTTAAAAAGTTTTCTTTAAAAAAAATTACTGAAATATAGTAAAAACTCACATAATTTGGTATCACTGTAAACATAATGACCTGAGGATACAGATAGCATGTAATTTATACTAAACTCCAAGAGAAGAATGTGTAGTGTGTTTTGCACAGACAAGGACAGACATGATCAGATGCTGCTAGAGGTATTTCTTTTTCTCAATAACCTAATGTCACTGCAGTGCCCAGGTTAGCGGTGATCCGAACTCTATACTGGATTCCCCAGACAACATCAAGGTGTCACAAGGTGTCTCTGGAAGGGATGGTAAGGTGTAGTGCAGCCCGATGGGAAATAAGTCCCATACTGCGCAGCTTCTTCAGTCTCCTCCCTGGTAGACAAAGGCTCAGTGCTGAGGAATGGTCTGGGCTAGCAGTCCCCCTCTCTCTCAGAAGGCTGGTATGCTGTCCCAAGCACTGATGTTCCAGGGTCTGTGGCTCAGTCATCTGGCTGGTTTCCTGGTCAAAAGGCTGTTGAGCCAAGGATCTATGGCTTGTTATCTTCGGAATCTTCTTCTGGTCACACAGGCAGTCTGGCAGAGTATCTTCTGCTAACCACTGGTCTTTATTTGTAAAACCACTAAGTGCTCTGAGTTCTAGCCTATTATACAGTTTCTAGAGGATCTAGAATCATCTAATGGGAAGGGTGGAGTGGAGAAGCACAATCTTTACAACAACATTATTACAATTTCAGTCTCTCATACCTTTGTATAGAGCTTCCATTTTATCTTATGGGATTTTTTCCAGATGGTGCAAAGGTCACCGTCTGAGATTTTCCCTCCAAAACTCAACTGTGCTGATGTACACATTAACAGAACATATTACAGGATTAGATTGTAATCCTTTGTGGGCAGGGTCTTTCTACCTCTGTTCAGATGTTAGTCATTTATCGTCACCTTTTGTACTTGTTTGTTATGTATGTACAGCACATTGGAACTAAGGGTACTCTAAAATAAATAATAATAATAACTTCCTCTCAAAGAAGTAGAACAGATCAACTGTTCATCAAAACTGACTTCATGAACAAAATTTTCCTTTTTAGCCCCGGAAAAAATTTTTAGAGTGTTGCCCCCTTTCGGGGCATCGTTTTGGGGCCAAACCCTCCCAAAAGGGTTTAAATTTTTAGTTAGTTTTTTTTTTTTGGGTTTTTTTTTTTGGTTTGCCAAATTTTTTTATTTTTTAAAATTATTATTAAATTTTTTATTATTTTTATTAAATTAAAAATATTTTTAAGCGCCATTGATTTCCAGGGCCTGTACATTTGAGGGGGTTACATACATAACAAAAGTCCAAAAAAGTAAAAGGATAAAATTTATTAATTTACAATTGGGACGAAGAAAGGGAGAGGGGCCCTAAACCCCGAAAAAAGGGGTTAAAAAATCTACAAGGAGGGGGGGAAAAAGACATGAAAGGGGAAAGGGGGCAACATTTTTTTTGGATGAAACAGTGGGGCAGCAGGGTTATTGTGGTTATAGGCAAGCCTGAAAAATGGGTTTTTTCCCGGGGTCTTTTTTGAAGCTGGTTAAAGTGGAGGAAAAGTCTGATGTGTTTTGGGGAAATGAGTTTTCCGAGTGTGGGGGAACACGGGAAAAAGTCTTGGGGATGGAGTTTTTTGAGGAAGGGGGATAAGGGGAGAGGGAGGGGGAAAAGGTCCTGTGGGGGAGCGGAGATTTCGTGAGGGGAGATATTTGGGGAAAATTTGGGGAGAGATTTATGGGGGGAGAGGTTCCAAAGGGGGAGCCTTGGGAGGGGCAGGATAAATCTTGAAAATAATTTGGGTGCGCAATGGGGAAAACCAGTGAAAGGGATTTGGGAGGAAAGGGGGGGAAAGGGAGAGGAGTAAAACGAGGGAAAAGGGGGTTTAAAAAGGGGAAAGCGGGGGTTTAAAGGATTAATTGGAGGGTGCTATCTGGGAAAACCAAAAAGAAGGAGTTGCCCGGTATTTTAAAGGGGGGAAATGACAAGGGCAAAGGACCCAGGCATTTTTTGGGAGTGTCATAGTTGAAGGGGTGAAGCGGAAGGGTAGAGATGTTTTTTCAGGTGGGGAAAGGCGGGCAAGGGAGTGGTAAGGGGGTTTTGGGTTTTGTGGGGTTTTTAAAAATAAAGGGGGAATCTAGGATTACCCCAACAGCGGGGTTGCGGGACCCGGGGAAGAAATTTTAGAGCCCTTGACTGAGAAAAGAGAAATCAAGGGGGAAGGGTAAAAGTTTGGGGCGGTGGAAAGATATTTAGGTTTTTTTTTTTTTCCCCCACATTTAGTTTTAGGAGACTGTAGAAAAGGAGGAAATGGGGGACAGACAGTCAGGGATCCGGGAAGAAGAATGAAAATTTGGGGCCCCGGAGATTAGAGTTGGGTATCGTCAGCATAAGGTGGTAATAAAACCCGTGTGATGCTATGGGACCGGCCAAATGTAGATAGAGAAGAGTAAAGGCCCCCAGACTGACCCCTGAGGGACACCAACAAGAGGGCCGGGGGGAGGAGGTGGAGCGAGAATGAGAGACCTAAAAGGTCCTCAGTGGGGTATAGGGTTTCCAGGAAGAGCCAAGTCCGTAAGCGAGGGGGGAGAGGTTTTTGTAGCGGGAAAGGAATGGTCGACGTTAAAAGGGCAGAGACAGGTCTAAGAGGGGGAGCACAGAGATGGCATGGGCTTTAGCATTTACTAGGTCATTATCCCTTTGGGTTTTAGGGGGTTTTTTTGGGTAGAGTGTGGGGTCGGAAACCAGATTGTGTGGGTCAAGAAAGAGTTGGAAGAGAGGTGGGGGGAAAACAGGAAGTAGCGGATGCTCGGGGGATTTTGGGAAGCAAAAAGGAGCGGGGAATGGGGCGATTTTGGGACAGAGAGGGGGGGGTTCGGGGGTTTTGTTTTTTTAAGGATTAGGATAGTAGCATGTTTAAAGGGGGAAGGGAAGTCCCAGGGTTAGTGATGGGTTTGAAGATGGATGGGGCTGATGAAGAACCCCTGAGGGCTGGGATAGGTGGGGGTGGCAGTGGGTCAAGACTACAGATAGTAGGGGGATTTGGGCAGTAAAGAGGAGAGTTGTCATGATGACCGTTTGGGGAAGCAAGTTAAGGGGAAGAGCATTTGCAAGGGTTGAAAGGGGTGTGGTGGGACTGCGGGGTAAGCTTTTTTCTGATGTGGTTTATCTTTGAAGGAAGTAGTTGAAATTTTTTCCTGAAAAGGGGGATGGGGGGGAGGTGCTGGGGACGGAAAGAAGTTGAAGGTTTTGAATAATTGTCGGGGTTGTTAGACAGGAGGAAGTGTCCCCGTTTGCTGGGTGAGTGCAATTTTAAAAGTATGCATATTGTTTGTATAAGACAAAATCATTGTGGAGTAGTTTTTTTTCCAGCGGCATTTTGCAATTCGGAAGCTCGCCTCATTGTTTAGGGGTGTGTGCCCCGGTTTCTATTTATTTTGCGGGTTCTGTTGTGTGTGAGAGGGGCGGTGATGATTGATTGTTGTAGAAAGTGGGGGCTGCGTCTGGGGATTAATGGGGATAGGGAAAGAGGTGCAAGAGAGTCAAAAGAAAAGAGACGTTAGCTTTTTTAAGTTTTTGGGGTCGAACGGGGGATGAACAGAGGGGCAGGTGGGGTGGAGAAGGTAAAACGGTTGTGGTCAGATATGGGGGGGGGGGGGCAGGGCGGGTAAGGGTCCAGGTGGGGCCATCTTTTGGGGCACCTGAGGTCCACGGGAAAAAAGGTTAAAGGAGGGCAGGTGAAAGGAGTTTGTTGGAAGCAGGCGGGGGGTGTCGGGGATTTTAAGTCTCCCCCGATGATATTGGGGGGTGTCAGTGGAAGAAAAGGGGGAACCGGAAGCAAATGGTCAAGAAAAAGGAGTGTAATAAATACCCCCGGAAAGTACAGACCCTGGAAAAATGGCGTTTAAAATAAATACTACTAATAATTCTAATAATATTAAACAATTTAAACTGGATTTAACAATATGAAACAATACATAACAATATAAATCATAATACTAAGAGTATTGAAAGCTTTGCATAATAGCAATAGGGTGAATATTCACTGTCCAAGGTACCCCTGTTCTGGGTCACTACGTCACTTGGACAAATGGGGTCACATGACATATATGTGGTGGTCACATGACTGTTTTGCCCATGCAGGTACTCCATGGCAGCCATTGCTATGGACAGAAATGTGTGCTATACCTTTTTTGGCTCTAGATAAGGGGGCTATTGCACTGGTATAAAAGTGGCACAGAAGCAACATTTTTAATACATGTATAATATAAAATGGTATAATTTCCTATGATATACATAATAAGTAAAAGTATTATAAAGTGGCTTAAGTTATGCTTCTGATCCAAACAGTGCCATGGGAAACAGTCTACTTTGGTTGGAGATGAATCGGCATACCACTGTCAGGAAGTAGATGCAGATGTAGCAATGCTAAACTTGACAGACAACACACCATTATATCACTGCATAGAATGTTACCCAAACGTTTCCAATGCTTTTCAATGGCTTTTGTTGTGATCTAAGAACAGGTAACATACAAGGCCGTGGAATTACAGTTCTGTTAAACTCTACTACATCTGTAACCTACTATGAATGGTTTTACCCAGTTAATAAACCACAGCAGTATGGCTACAAAAGTGCTAACACATTGTAGGATTTGATTACTGGTTACATGAAGAAATCAGCCACCAGCTACTGCAGTTATTCTTAAATAGCTTGCTGCCGGATTAATGCTGAATATTATCATCACTGAGGGGCTGTTGCAGCTGTTCACTATAACCTGTGCCAGTTCTGAGGAAATCTCCATGGCATAAACCTCCTCAGCAACTTTCTTGCAAGCTTTTCCTAGAAAATAATGAATTCAATAAAAATACTGATCATATGTGTCCCCATCCTCCTTTCCCTAATAACACTTCATTTGTTTTCCTTATTACTTCTTTTAGCTTTTCGTCCATTGGCTTATTCATAGCCATTCTGGGAGCCTCAAAACACTTTTACCACAAGTCTCAGAGCAGTTAACTCCAATTTGTTTAGTGTAGATTTAATTTAATATGCCCAGAGAAAAGTCAGCATGGCAACTGCATTTGGTCATACGTCAACTATGCAAAGGATTTTTTCTGTCTAACATGAAGGCATTAATGCTAAGTACATAACCATAATGCAAATTTTAATCATTTCCTGTCATGACATGAAATTCATGAATGTCCAATTTTTTTCCTAAAAAATTAAGGTGAAGCAACAAAAATTGTATTATTATTTATATTATTCTGTTGATTTCAGGTAAATGAAAGGGATTATGTGGTATTTATATGTGGCCCCAGGTGACCAGTGTCATGGGAGGTGGGAGAGATAACCTTACAAGAAGGAATTTCTATGGCATTTTGTTCTTTCTTTATAATATCTGTTGGGATACCATACACTGATGGGGTGAGGACCATTTTTCTTTTTCTTTTTTTTTTTTGGATTGTTTCCATTCAAGCCATTTTTAACTTTGTACAGCAGGTCCCCATCAGAACTGAGA
>JAODAL010053607.1:0-25170 GCA_025379985.1 Phyllomedusa bahiana
ATATGTCCTGTCGGTTCGGGGTGTTTTGTGAATTCTGGTCAGCTTCCAATTTTGTAGCCCTTTTCTTTCGGCAAATTGGCCCTCCCTTTGGGAGACCGCTATTATTCCCTGGGAAAAGGGGCTTGGACTTTATCCGTTGGCTGGGGGCAAAACCCAAAATTTGTACCCGGGAGTCGAGATTTTGGTGGGAAATAAAAATAATACCAAAAAAGTGTATTCTATTTATCATGGGGGGGCTGCCCCTGATGTTTTTGGGGCTCCCCGGGGCTTCGGAGACAAAACCCCCGGGGTTTGACGGGAATTGGAGAATTTATCAAGGGGGGAAAAAAGTTTTTTTGACGATGTCCCCTACCATATGGGAAATATGGGGTTGGGCAGATTCCTTTTTCATTCATGATTTTGTGATTTTTCTCAAAACATCAGAGATTAAAAAGCCCCCTCTTTGATTTACGGGACTGTGTTTTGACCTTTTGGGCCCAGTGAGGTTTCAAAGGGGGGATATATAATTTTCACCAGAGGACTCCATGAAGCTACTTGCAGAAAGCTTAAAAAGGGGAAATTTTTCCCCTTCGGTGCCCCCTAGGGTGGGGGGGTTTTCTTTGTAGGGAAAAAGGATGGAGGCCCCCGTCCATGCTAGTTACTGTGAAAAAAAATAAAAAAGGGAAAAAAACCAATACTCTTTACCCTTGATCCCTGTCTTTTTCAATAAAATTCCAGGGGCAAAGGGGTTTTCTAAGTTGGCCTTAGGGGGTTTAAAAAACCTCACCCATACCCGTAAAGGGGATGAGTGGAAAACCGCGTATAACATCCTGGGGGTCTTTTTTAGTAATGGTGATGCTTCGGGTTGTGTAATGCTCCCACGGGGGTTCCCGAACCCTTTTTTTAAGGTCAGGGATGGATCACTGGACCCCCGAGGCGATGGTGGAAGCCCCCGCAAGAGAGCGGAAACTAAGAGGTCCCGGTTTCACCAAATCTCCAGGCCGTTTCTCTGGGGGGGACTTGCCCTTGGGTGGCAGCAAGGGGGGCAAAAACAGAATCGGCATTCAGGCTCGTAGTTGGGGTCAGGCAGGAAGGTCTGGGCGACGGCAAGGGGTTATGGGTTTGGGGGGCGAGGGGGCGGTTTGGGGGGTATTGGGGGAAAATTATGGGTGGTGGTTTTTGGGGAGGCGGTTAGTTTGGGGGTTTTGGGGGGGGGGGTGGTGAAAGGTGGGAAAAGGGGGAAATTGGGGGGTAAATTTAAAATTGGGGGTTTATTTTGGGAAGGGGGGTGGGTTTGGGGGTGGGGGTGGGGGTTGGGGTGGGGTGGTTTGGGGGGGGGGTTTTAGGGGGGGGTGGGTTTTGGGGGGGGGGTAAAAGTTGCAAAACGGGTTTGGTACACCGGGAGGGCAAGGGCAAGGGTTTTTGGAACCTTTCTCGCAAGGCTTTTAACCCTAAGGATCCCGCAAGTCTGCCAGGAAGGGCCCCACTTTTAAAAAAAAGGAAAAAAAATGCCCGATAAAGACCGGTTTTCACTGTCCCCTTTTAAAATTTTACAGTGCCGGGACCGGAAGGGGGCCGAGACGGACGGGCAGGAGCGTGGTTTGGGAATTGGGTTGTTTGGGGAGGGGCGGGAGCTTGGGGGCCACCCCGGAAACCAAAGGGGGACGGGGGGCCGCTCGGGGGGTTGGGGGGCGCGGTTTCGGCCCCCCGGACCCGGGGACAGGGTTGCAGGGGCATCCGTTTCAGAAACCCCCCCTGTGCCCCCCTTTTTCTTGGAGTGGGAAAATTTTGGATGATTTTGCAAATTAGGGGTGTTTTTCCCTTTCCCGGGTCCCCAAAACCCTCCTCGGGCCCCAAAACCCCTTTCCATCAACTAGAAAAAATCGTTTCCCTAGTTTTTTCCCCAAACCCCAAAATTTCCCTTGACCCAAAGACATTGGGAGGCATCAGGCACAGACGGGGAAGGAAGGGGCTTCTGAGAGAAACGGTTAAGGACCCAAGGCTTCAGTAGGAGACGGAAAAGAAAGGAATTCGAAAGAAAGGGGGGGAGCCCGGGGGTTTGGTTTAAGAGAAAACCGGGGGTTTAAAACGACTAAAAAACCCTTTAAAGGGGCCCAGGAAGCGGGGGGGCCCATTTTTAGGAAGGCCCTCTTGAGGCGGCATTTTGGCCACAGCCCCCACCTTTTTCAAACCCGGGGGGGGAAAACAGGGGGGAGGGCTTCTTTTTATTATTTGGCTTTTAGTCTTTGTTTCGTTCGGAAAAAAAGGAGCAGAACTGGGGGTTTTTGGGTCAATATTTTTCATGGGCCTGGACCAAAAAGTTTCTGCCGGGCCCGGGAAACCCCGGAAAGGAGTTCCAAAAGGGAGAGGGGGCGGGGGATGCCGACCGATTTGGAATTTGAAAGGGGGAGGGCCCCCGCGGGGCTCTTAAAACTAGGGAGTTATTTGAAATTGCCCATGGGGGAGCAAGTTTGACCAGTTTATTTTGGCGTGCAGAGACGAAATGGCGTATTAACACCCCAAAACCCGATTGACCCTCTCCACCGGGCCCTTTTTTCTGGGGTGGTTTGCAGGGTGAAATCGAAATGCACCCCCGGGGTTGGGTACACAGGGTTTTCCAAAAAATTGGGAAAAAAAAAAAGGGCCCCCCCCTTTTCCCAGACGATTTTTTCTGAGGAAAACCCGTGCAAACGAAAAAGGAAAAAAAAATAACTCCCCCAGGCTGGGGGCAAAACCAGGCCCGGCCGAGGGCAAAATGCGCCCCCCTTGGAAAACCGATCTGTAATCACCCATCAATGGTGTTCCAGCCGGGAAAGGGGGGAGATCGGTTTTTCAAAAACCATTGGGGTATAAGGGTTCCCCTGGTTGGTAGGGGTGGGTTTTTTGATGTAGTAGGGCCCGCCGCTTTTTGAAAGAGGGGTTTTTGTTGGGGCAAAAGGAGTTCAAGACTCAACGGGAAATCCCCTTTTTCAATTTTTTGAGCTTTGGCCACCAATAGAAAGGGGTATCAAGGGGAAAATTTTTTTTGGGCCCCCCCCCCCGGAAAGGGCCGGGGCCCCCAAAATCAGTGTCCCCCCTTTTTAAGGGTTTCGTTGCGGGAGCAGGGGTTTGTTTTGGGCTTTTCCCCGGGGAACCTTTGGGGGTCAACGGAGCACCGAGATAAGACCCTTCTGGGGGAATTTTGTGCTCCGGATTTTGTCTTTTTTCCCCCCCACCACGTTGGAGGGCCGAGAAGGGATTTTCGAATTTGGGAAAAGAAAGGAGCGGCCCCCTAACCCGGTGTGGGTTAAGTGCCTCCGGGGGCGGGGGGTTTAGAGGATTTTTTGGTCCCAATTGATGGATTGGGGTGGCGAAAAAACCCTTTTCCCGCAGATAAAGCCTTTCCCCCAATGCCAGTTTGGGTTTGTTGTAAACTCCCGGGCGCCAAAACGTGTAGTTCCCCGGGCGAGGAGAACGTTCCCGGAAAAAAAAAACACACTTACAGTCTTTTCCCGGGGCCCTTTTTGGGAAGGGAAACCTTTTTACCCCCCACGACAGGGCATCCCTTCCAAGTGTTTGGTTTCGCGGGGGTCCCCGGCCCCAAAAAAGGAAAAGATGCTGTTGGGAAAAGGCAGGGCTTGGGGCTTAGAGAAAGGCCCCTTCAGGGTTCGGAGGGCCAAACTGCGCAGGGGTTTGCGGGGTTTTTATTTAAAGTGCCACTTTCGGGTTTCCCCTAGCGTAAAAATGGGGGAAAAAAATTGGCGATAGTAGTTACAGAAACCCCCGGAAGGCTTTAATGGGGTCGCAGGCTGGGCTGGGCGGGCCCTGCAAACCCCGGGTGACATTTTTGGCTTGGGGTCCAACCAAATCTTTGGGCAGAAAGGATGGTATCCCAGAAATTGGGGAAAGGGGGTTTGGGGGGAAGAGGCAAATTCCCCAAACTTGGCTTACAGATGGGTTTTTTCTCGGAGACGCTTCAAACCCTTAAAGAAAATGGCTTTTGGGGGGGTTCTAAGGTCCCAAAAGTACACCAAGAAAATAACTGAATAAACCACTACCAGGTGTAGAGGGGATCTCTGAAAATGTCCATTTTACGAACCTCCCGGAAAAACGGGGCCAATTACACAGTCCGAAGGCCCCACCAAGTATCAAAGGCCCCTCCTGGTTTTTGAAGGGCGGGCTTCCCCCTTTAACGCCCCTTTTGGGGGGTCGGGCCAAATTTTTAGGCCCCTTCAGATCCACTTGGAGAAAATTTCCCTTTTGCCCCGCAACGGTCAAAGAGCTCCCGGATCAAAGGAGGGGGGGTACCCCGGGTTTTTCCCCCCGTTGGGTTTTGTTAAAGGCCCCCCGGTTAGTCTATGCAGGCCGTAAGGAAAACCGGGCCTTTTTTTTACGAAAAAAGGGGAAGCACAACCCAGGAAAAGAAAAAGGGGGAAATTTCGAAAATGAAGCCCCTTCCGGGGTTTTTCCTGGCGTTTCTTCCCACATGGTTGTTCCCCTGGAACCCGATAAAGGGGTAGACTCGCCCCCGAGGGGGACTGGTCCAGGGAATAATCAATCGGGCAGGCTCAAGGGGCGATGCGGGGGGAAGGGCCTCGGCCCTTTTTTTTAAAGAACCCCATCAGCGTACTCCCAAAACTCGGCAGGCCCAGACCGGCACGGCTCCGAAGGGGCGAGCGGGAAAAAAAGGAAAGCCCCCGGGGGCGAGGCGCCCCCTAAAAAACGCCCCCGACAGGGTTTGGGGCCCCAAAAGAGGGTTTCCTCTAAAACATCCAGTCCAGTGAAATGGAGGGTGGCCCGCAGCCATGGGGAAAAAACCGAGAAGGACCCCCGACGGGGGAGGAAAGGGAGCATTTGGGAAAGGGGATATTTTTTTTTATGTAAACGCCCCCCATGAAATACAGGGCTTGGTGGCAAACTGGGGGGGTGTGAAAGCCCGTCCCCCCAGAAAAAACGAATAGGAGCGGTCTCTAAAGGGGACCACCAAAAAAGGAAAAACTGTCTTTACCAGAATTGTAATTTTTAAAATTCCCGGGTGAAGAAAAAATCCAGAAACGCCAGAATTTGGAAAAAGGGGATTTTCCCGCTTTTCAACACGACCTTTTACTGGCATAAACCGGCGTGGAGAAAAGGAGTTTTTCACTAGGAATTTCCTCTCCCACAGAGCCCAGGGGCGGGAGTTTTCCCCCCCTGCCTTGGGGGCGCTTGGGATAAAATTTTCCCCAAATGTTTTTGGGGGGTGCCAAAAGTAGAGGCACAATTTTCCCTTTTCCGACCGGGGGCCCCAAATCTTGTCCCGTGAGACAAGCCCGATCAATCTTCATGGTTTCCCCCCGGGGAGGGTTGCGACGGGGGCGCAAAGGGGACCTCGGAACACCCGGGGCCAGGGGGGGAAGGAAACCAGTGAGGTTGGGCTGCTAACACTCTTTTCTGAAAATTCTTCTTCCGTTCAATGAAGGACATCAATGCGGGGAGCCCAAAAGGAACAAATAAATTGGGGGGAAAATGGGATGTCTCTTGCGGGCCAAAAAAGTTTTTAAACTCGGCTTGAGAGCCCTTTTTTGAAGGTTTGGGACACAGAGGGGGGGCCCCTTTCCCTGACAGTTCTGAGGCTAAAATGCAATTGAACCGCGTAGTCTCCCAAGACAAAATCCCCCCCGGGGGTAAAGGTTTAGGGGGGGTGTCTCAGCGGGGTTTAGAGGGTGGTTTCCTCGAAAACACATTGGGGGAACTCACTTTAGGAACGACTGTAGGTCCGCCCCACCGGATCGTTTTCCCGTTCCCCCCAGGGGGTTTTAGCCCCTTCCCGGGGCCCTTCCCCCGAGAGTTAGGCTGACCCCCCGGCTACTTTGCCAAGTTCGGGGACAAAAAGGAAAAATGATTTGGGTCAGCCCCCACGTGCAATTTGAAAATTTAGTGATGAAACCCCCCGCATTTTCGGGTCCCGTCCAAATTGGCGGGAGCGACAGCCGAATTTTGACCCCCCCAAACCACAGGGAAAAACTGAGGGAGGAACAACCACAGGGGATGGCGAAAAGGGTTTCTGTGGGGGTGGTGACCCAGTTTTTTGCAATTTGGGCAGGGGTTTGGGTTTAGTTTTCTGCCCCCTTTTTGAAAACCCAGTTGCCCCGAGCTGGGGGCAAAAAATTGGGCCTCAAAACCCCCAGGGTGGGTAACGGCACCCTTTGGGGGGGATCCATGGCCCCGAACCCACTGTAACGGGCTGGTAGTGGGTCCACTGGACCCCCCGCAGGGCCCATGGTGGAAGCTCCCCGCCAGGGAGCGGAATCTAATAGGGCCCGGTATTCCCCCGACCCGCCGCAAAGGGGGTTGGGGCTTGCTTCGGGGGCCCCTTAACCAGGTCGCTTTTTCCCCGGCGGGACTTTTGCCGCGTGGTGGCCAAGGGTAATAAATTAAATGAAAACGAAGGCAGGCTGTAATTTGGGGTCAGGCAGGAAGGTTTTGGGGGGGCGGCCGAGGTTCGTTTTCAGAAAAAAGTTAAACAGGGGTTCGGTACAGGGTAACAAAAGACAAGGCGCTTGGGAAACTTTTCCCCGATAAAGGGATTTTGCTCTAAGGAGGGGCAAATCTGCCAAGGGAAAGGCCCCCCCTTAAAAAGGGGGGCATGCCCGGGAATTAAAAACCCAAAACCGGGCATTGGGCCCTTTTTTTAAAATTTTACAGTGCCGATGCGCGGCCCCCAGGGGCGGTTTCCGGCGCGCACCAAAGGAAACCAACGGGGGGACAGGAGCGTGGCCGGGGGTTTAAATGGCTTGTTTGGGAGGGGGAAGGGGGAGTGGGGGGCGGGCCCCGGACCCGGGTGTGGGGGCGGGGCGCCGGGTCGGGGGGGGGCCATGTTTCCCAACCGACCCCGGGGCGGGGTCGCAGGGGCATCCGGGGACGGATGTGCCCACGCCCGGGGGCAGGGGGCAGGGGCATCCGGTTGGCCCCGGTTAATAATTTTTTCCGTGAATCCCTTGGTTGTTTATGGTCGTTTTACCCCGGGTGAAAATTTTAATTCCCCGTTTGGAAGATTGGTGGTATCCCCCTTAAAAAACAAAGACGGTTTTTGCAAAGGCCCCTGAACGAAAATTTGCTTATTTTTCCAAAATTGAAAAAAAAAGTGTTTTGGAGTGCGGAGGTACCCTTTTTTTTGGGTACATCCTGACTCCTAAATCATTTTGTTTGGGGCCCCTGTAAAATTTAACATTCCGATTGGGTCCGCCCCTTTAAACCCGGGAAAGGGGGCCCACAGCTTTTCTTTTCTTGGTTTTGGCCCCGGGCTGAATGAAAAAGAAGGAAAGGGGGGTTTTAAATACATTTTTTGGCAACCTAGGTCAAAGGGGGCTTTTGAGAAACTTAAGCAGTGGTTTTGGGATCGTCCTGTTTTTTTCAAACGATTTATTTCAAAAACCCCCTTTTTTTCATTGGGGGTCGATGCTTCTGATATTGGGGGCGGGGCGGGTCTTGTCTTAGGGGGCCGCCTAATTTACAAACCTTCACCCCTTGGTTTCCTTCTTTTCACGTTAAATTTTTTCCCCGCTGAAAGGAATTATTACTTTTGGGAAAAAGGGAGTTGTTGGGCTATTAAATTGGGCCTTCGGGGGAATGGGCCACTTCCCCCCGAAGGTTTCCCAGCAAACAAGTCAACGGGCCTTGCTGATTCCCCTAAAACCTTACTTTTTAAAAAGAGTGCTAAAAGGTTAATTCACGGGCAGGCCTTTTTGGGGATTATTTTTTTTGTGCTTCAACTTTGTTTTTTACTTTCAGACCAGGTTCGAAAAAAAGGGGAAAAACTGTTTCACTATCTGAAGCTTTTTGTGCCCCCAAAGCTGCCCAGAGGTTTCCGGGACCTATAATTTCCCCGGAAGGGCTGTTGTTCAAACCCTTTTTCCCCTGATTTTGGGCCTCTGAATTAAAACCCATCGGGGTATGGACTTTCTGATTTGTCCTGTTTTAAAAGTCTTTGGTTTTCCCCCTTAGTAAGGTATTTTATTAAAGAAATTTTATGATTTTTTTTTATCTGGGCACCTGGAAATGTTGGGCACAAAAAGGCTGATTTTTTCGTTTTTTTGGTGGCCTTTTTTGCCCTCGTGAAAGTTGAGGGCCTATTTTGGCCTTTTTGTGAAGTCGGGCAGGGGTAAGGTTTTTTGAACTCGTCCCCCCTGGCGAACTTTGCCCCCACAGTACCCCTGAACGTCCCTTGGGGCCCATTATCTCCAAGATTTTATGACTGCCTTCCTTTTCTCGGGGGGAAAAAACCCTTATTTGGGTGGTTGTGGACCTTTTTTTTAGTAAAAAGTGCCCTCCTTGTTTTCCCTTTTAAAAAAGGGGTTTAAGTCATCAAAAAAAACTTGCTGAACTTTTTTTTTAAACAAATTGTTTTTAAAAATGATGGGGGTTTTTCCCGAAAATTTTTGGGGTTTTTAAAAAGGGGGGCCAAATTTGTTTCTCAAATTTTTGGGGAAACCTTTGCAAAGGGTCTTGGTTTTTACCCCTTCCCTTTTCCTCTGCCCTTCCCCCCAGAGACAATGGGCAACAGAGGGGTAAAAAAAAAATGGTTTCACAAAAATCTGTTGTTTGGGAGATTGAATTTTTCCATTAACAATCCCGGGTTTAGCCGTTTTTTGGGACCTTTACCCTTTTATTGCAACTAAGGTTTTCACCCCCAAAACATGCATCAATTTTTCCATCGTTTAAACATAGCGGGGTTGGGTTTTTTTTTGAAAGATCTTTTTAAAAAATCTGGGCCCAAAGGGTCAAGGAACTTGGTTTAAAAACCAGAAACCCAGAAGAAAAGTTGCGATAAGGATTTTGTGAAAAGGGTTTCCCGTTTGGGGAAAAAGGTTTGGGTTTTTCCCACCCGAAAAAAAACGATTTAAAATCCACTCCGGGGAAAAAACGCGGGGTTCGATTTGTTGGTTTTATAGTGGGTTTTAGAATGGGTTTAATCCGTGGCATTTTCGGCTGAAATTAACCCCCTTTTTCTCCGGGAAAAACAAAATGTTTATCGCTCCCCCCCCCCTCAAGAAAATAAAATTAAACCTGTTGATCCACCCCTCTAACCCCCCCTCCAGTGTGATTTTAGGGGGAGTTAGAATACGGGTTGCCCAAAAACTTTGGGTTCCCCCTAAGGTTCCCCAAACTAAATTTCATTCCCCGGTTTTATTGGAAGGGTTATGGGTTTTGGGGAGATCCTGGGGGCCGGGTTATCCATCCATGCGGATCACCGATAAGGGAATTTCCAATTTTTTCTCACCCCGGGCAAACCCAGACCCGGGGAAAAGGGTTCAATGGCCCCCTCCTAAAAGGGGGGGGGTTTTTTTTCAGGGGTAGGAACGGGACAGGCCCGGGCCTGAAAAATCTGGCCAAAACAGGTGATTTTTCAAACCCCCCCCGGATACACAGGGCTTTTCCCGGCGCTCCTGTTTAAAAAAGACCCAACCAATTTGGGCAGGGGGTGTGTTGCAAACCTCCAATGGGGGAGGGGGGCTGCTCCAAAGGCCCGCTTTGGGGGGGTGTTGGGGAATCCCATTTTAAATCCCCCGCAGGCTAGTTGGGAAAAAAGGGGTTTTGATATTCTCCGGGGGTTTCCTTCTATACCGGGGCTTTTTAGGTTGTTTTTTTGTTTATTCCGGGAAACCCAAACCCCTTTCTTTTTTCCCTTTCCTTGCCCTTTCGCCCCTTTTTGTACCCCGCCTTCCGGGTTGGGGGTTTTACCTCGGCTTGATTAGTTTTCTCTCTGTTCTGATTTTTGGGGTTTTGGGGTTCCCGTATTTGGGTTTTTACCCGGAGTGTCGGGCCTTTTTTTTCCTCCCGGCGGGCCCCCGCACTCTAGCAGGGGCAGGGGTTGCCGGGCCAGTTGGCGTTTCTGCCCCCATAGGAGAGCCGTCAAGTAGGGGGAAAGGGGCATTTGGGGGGGGTTCCCCGTCAGGGCTCACTGTACCTCCCTTTAAAAGGGGGAAACCAATTTCAAAATTTTTTAATTTAGTCAATTTATTGGGAATAAATTTTTTATAATTTTTTGGGGAAAAATATCAAAAAGGCAAGAAAACAGACCCCCAAAATTTTTTTAGCAAGCATCTCCCAAATGTCCCACTGTTCATTGGGGAAAACATTTTTTTAAAAATTTTTTATTCTTTTTTAAATTTTACAAATTCGGTTTTCCCAACTTCCTTTAAATAGACAAACACCATTTTTTTTTTTACAGACAAAGATAAAAGGGTGCTATCCAAAACCCGGGGCCGGCTAACGGTGTTGTATCCTCATGTTTTTAAAAAAGGGAAAAAAACTGTCCCTTTTGCGCCCTTTTAAAATTTTTCCATCCTTCTGGATTTTTTATTTTTTAACCCCTTTAAATTTTGGGATTTTTAAAGTGATCCTACGGTGTCCCCCGGAAAAAGCTGGCAACCCATTTGCTTTTCCCTTTCTGTTAAGGTGGGAAATTACTTTGGGGGTGCTCCTGGGGGCCCCCGGCCCTTTCATTTACACCGGGGGTGCTGATTTCTGTTTATCTCCCCCAAGCATATTGATCCACAAGGTTTTAATTTTTTTCCAAATAAATAAATTTTAAAATTGGTTTCCCCGGGGGGCCCATGCAAACAGGGGGAACTCCTTCCCCCTTTCCTTTTTCCTTATTCGCAAAGGGTTTTAATTAAATGGGGGCAAACTAAGGGGGTTTAAAAATCCCTAAAATGAAATGATAAATTTTGGAGATTTTTAGACTTTCCTCCTTTTTGACAGTAAAATTTAAAAGTTAGTTCAACCCCCATTGCTAATTTTTTAGTTCTTGTTAAAAAAACTTTTTAAAGTTTTTTCTCTATTAGTAAATATTGATATTTTTTGATTTTTTTATTGAAACCCAAAGGTGTGGTTCCCACACTGAATAGCCTTACAATTGTAATTTCAGCGATTTTAGCTTTTTAAAAGCGCCGAAAATATGATTGTTCGTGCGGCCCTAGACAACAATAGAAAAGACGAGCTGTAGTCTCCACAGCTCGTCTTTTCTATGCTAGTCTTCTGGAGTCTGCGTATTATACAGCATGGACGCCCAATAGTGTCAGGCATAGGAGGACTTTGCGACACCGTTTGTAAATTTATTGACCACTATTTGAAACCTTTAGTGGAACTATTGCCATCGTATGTACGTGACACTACGGACGTCCTGAGGCGGATCGACGGGGTCAGTATTGAACCGGGGGTACTCCTAGTTACAGCGGACGTTGAGTCCTTATATACTAGCATTAGACACCGGGACGGTCTTGAAGCAGTGGAATATTTCCTCAAATTCAGTGGTCTGGATGGAGATTTATGTAAATTAATCCTTGAATTGTTACAATTTATCCTGACACATAATCTTTTTGTATTTAGAGATGTTTTTTATATCCAGTGCCAGGGTACTGCGATGGGAGCGGCTTGCGCTCCCGCGTATGCCAATTTGTTCCTTGGTTATTGGGAGAAACATATCTTTCAAGATGATGAGTTCATGGAAGCTGATCAAATTTTGTGTTGGTTAAGGTATATAGATGACATTCTGTTGCTTTGGAAGGGAACTATGCTCCAGCTTATTGCGTTCATGGGTAAATTGAATTCCAATGAACGCAATATTAAGCTAACCTTCAAAGCGGATGAGAAAAGAGTGGAATTCCTTGACATCCTTATTGAGGCTGACACAAATGGGATGTTACAAACCGATGTGTATCGTAAAGATACCTCGGTCAATGCCTTATTGCATGCTTCATCATTCCACAACTCTTCTACTATCAGGGCCGTCCCGGTGGGACAGTTCCTTCGTGTTCGAAGGATCTGTTCTTCTGATGCTACCTTTGAGTCTCAGGCAATGGACCTACGTGATAGATTTTTGGATAGGGGTTATAGTAAAAGATGTTTGAAAAAGGCATATTATCGGGCCAAAAAAACCCCTCGCGACAACTTGTTACAACCCAAAAAGAAATCCAATGACAATACTGTACGTTTCATCACTACATATAATCACCAATGGTCCGCATTGCGTGGGATTCTTGGAAGGCATTGGTCCGTATTACAAACAGACCCAGTCCTGGCAGATACTATCTCTAAATTCCCCCTCATGACAGCGAAGAGGTCGCAGAATCTTGGCGATTTACTCGTACAGAGCCATTATATTCCCCAACAACAAAATCCCTTCAGTTCAAGAGGACCTATACAAGGCTTTTTTCCGTGTGGGAGGTGCGTAGCATGCCCCAATATGTTTAGGACTAAAGTGTTCACAACGATGGACAATAGCCGCACTTTCCAGATTCGTCATTACATCACGTGTGGCACCAAGAATGTTATATACTTGGCCCATTGCCCTTGTTCCAAAGTGTATGTTGGTGTGACTACACGGGAGCTGAAAATCCGCATACGCGAACATGTGCGAGATATAATAGCTGCCCAGGGAACTGGGGATACGGAACAACTTAAAACCTTGCCCAGACATTTTTTAAAATACCACAACTGTGACCCTAAGGGATTGAAAGTGTGTGGTATTGACCTGGTCCATCTTGGGATCAGAGGTGGCAATGCGATGCGCTGCCTGGAACAAAGGGAAACTAGGTGGATTATATCCTTAAATTCAATGTCACCCAATGGACTTAATGAGAAGTTAAGTTTTGCGTCATTTCTCTGAATGCCCTTGGATTGCTCTCTCTTTGCATGTGTTTTTCTTTTTCTTTAAATTCTATTTTATGGATTTTAACCTAAGTGTAGGGTTTCCATATTGTTCCATGTCTCGCCTTATGATCTCTCCTTGTCTCGTCACCGTCATTCTGTTTTTATCTTGTTTTTAACTTCAGCTTTTCTGTTTATTTGTCTCTAGATTACATACATGTCCATCTATACATAGCCCCTTGATAGGAACCTCCTCCACAACTGACATTGACGCCGGATCTGAACCTTTGAGACCTTGGACCATCTATCATTTTTCATTTAGCATTTGGAGGCAATCAATATGTGCATTGTGCAATATTGTGCTTTTTTCCTGCTATTTATGTGGGATGGCATTTTGAAGTATACAAGTTGAGATGGTCACATTGCTTCTAATGGAATTTGATGTATATGCATATATTGTCTATCTTTATATTTTTGATAGTGATATTATTGGTATATGCCTCTATTTATACTATATGTATTTCTTACCTTGCGTGCTAGTCTCATTATGTATACTTTATATGGGTTCCTTATTTATATTCAGTACTTTTGAGACATTTTATGTTATCTATACACATATCTTTCAGCAAGCGCATTGTGCGCATGCCCCGTGTGGGGATTCTGACACCAGCTCTCGCTCCGGCGTCTTGATGTGCGGTGCGCGTGTCCGGATGTGTTCAGCATCCGCGCATGCGCACTCGCATATGACGGCCGGAAGCGGGGCATGGTTGGTCCGTCTCCCTCCGAACACGGCGCATGCGCCGCAGTTAGTCGCAGCTGGTATGTAATTTACCTGGAGATACTTAAACTGAGCGGACATCCCAGTACAAACACCCCCTGAGGAAGCATAACGCGAAACGCGCGTTGGGGACCGGGCTGTCATTCCTCCATGCTGGTGACCTCCTTTTTTCTCTGAGGTATACTTCTATATCCATCTGCAGTTTTCATCTATGGGAGTACTTACATTGCTATACCTGATATACCACCAGTACCATCTGTCCATATGTGATATATATTGACCCATAGATTCTGCCTTTAGTATCCTTTGGAGTATCCCATATATACTTTATCCATATACTTTGTGCATGATTTTTTTATACTGGGACCTCTTGTATTTTTGAAGTATACCAAAATTGTTATCGGCAGTTACTTAATTATAGGTTATTGTATATCTTTCTATACTACTTATACTACTCATATTATCTGTCTATGCTTGAAAGTTTTCTACCTATATACACTGCCCTGTACATTTATTGGAGCACCTTATATACATTTCCATCTATACATTTTGTGCATGTTTTGGAATTACATACGCCTGGAGTTTCTTGGACTCCTTGATATGCCGATTCTTAATAACTTTTGTTGTTTTATGTATGTTATCAATAAAGATGTATTTGTAATTTTTGAACTATACACTCTTCGTCCTCTGATGTTTTTCTAGTCTGTATTTATGGAGAGCAGTTCGTCCCTGAGAGGTGATTTTCACCCAAACAAGTTTAAATTATTATCAATAGTTGGACTTATTTATATATCGCGTATTATACAACATGTTGTATACCATGAGTAAGGGTCTGTTAGCTCACTGACCAGCCAGCATCAAAGTCTCCCGTTTGTTTGCATTGTTTCCTTTTTTATTCATGAAAATAAGAAGAAATAAAGGCTTATGTTTTTACAAGAAACCCTGTGATCCGTTTGCCATAATGAAACTCCGGAGCTGGTTCGTATTCTTATATTATGTTGTATAATATACTGGTGCTTTTAATTTTCTTGGCATCTTCCCAAACAACTGTATGGGTGACGTAAAAAAAAAAAAGTTTTGCACAAAACGTGACAAAAACTGTGGTCCTGCATTGGAAAAAAAAGTCCGCTTTCGGGCTGTGTCTTGTCCGTTGCAGTGTAGACATAGCCTAAGAGTGACTGTCTTACTTTGAAGCCTGTATTTAAGTTATCTTATGTTGGTCTTCTGATTAAGAACTATTGTTTCAAATGTATAAGCTTATAGAAGTGGAAATGATTTATAATTGTCATTCTTGAACAAAGTAACAATATTTATCTAAATCTAGTGGGACCCCAAACCTTCCATTTACTGTATACCAGTGGGATGTCACGCTGCTGTGCACCTGTTTAGTAGTGTGGTGAGCTGACATTCCGTGTTTTTTCTTTTGCAAATTTTATTAAAAATACATAATTTACATATATAATTTATATAAGTCTAACAGCTTTCTTTCTTCACTGAAGTTGACAATATAGTATCTATTTCATAATTAAAGATTCACTCAATTATCATTATTATGTTTTGAAGAACTTCTAGAATATTTCTTGAGATTTTTAATGTGTCTAACACTGCACATTCAAAAGTTTATCATTAATTGAATTAGTCTCTTAGCTACATAAATTTTCATTTACTTTATTATTGGCTGTATCTTCAATTTGTATAATGTGTTGAGTTAGTCATATTCATTTTCAAGTTGGCACCTCAGTAATTTGGGTCAGATAACCATCTTTTAGCTTGCTGAAAATGCTGTTTCTTTTAGCTGTAATACCAGTCTCGTTATTTAATTAAATGAACATGTTTTGCATATTGTACTTCTAAAGGAAAAAATGCAATTTATTACTTTAATTCACAAATATTTTATGGTTTACATCATATTTCGACCAGCAAGTTGTACTGTTAACCACTTCTCACTGCAGCCTTTTTTTTATCACATTCATTTTTCCCTCCCCACCTTCCCAGAGCCACAACTTTTTTATTTTTTCCTCTACAAAGACATATGAGGGCTTTAATTTTGTGGGACAGGATGTACTTTCTAATGATGTCATTCTCCGTACCATGTAATTAGAGATAAATGAATTTCTCAAAAATTCGATTCGGCTGATTTGTAGAATGTTTCCCAAAAATTCAATTTGTTCCGAATGTATCACGTTAAAAAAACAGCTATTTCCTGTCTGCAGAGAGCCTCTAGGGTGTTGTGGAACATTGTGCCATGCAGAAATATGCATGGGAGCGTAGTTTGGTATTGAAACAATGCTGTGATTTAGTATGACAAGCAGATGACAGGCATCGCCCTTAGAATTGCTTCACAGTTCACTTATCTTGGCAGTTACAGGATCAAAACTGACCAAATAGCTGAAGTGGGAATGCAGCTTGACAGGGTAATGTCAGCGGCAGCTAGAAAGAATGGAGTAGAGGGCCAAGACTATAGCATCAAAGAGCGCACTCCTTTTACACCCTCATCAGATGATACCACAGATTATGACAGAAGATGTTTGGTTAAACATTGATACATGTAGAGCCCCCCACCCAACCAAAAGAGTGGAGAGGATGTCAGCAGTAATTTTGCGTTGACGTCACTGATCATTTTGCCCTTCTTTTGATCTGCCAGTGTCCACTTTCAGTCGGTCAATAATCCATCAGTATTACTAAAGCCAAAAAGAAACAGGAGTTGATCCAAAACAGAGATGACAAGTTAATGGACACGTTTCTCCCAGGCCACTGGATGGTGACGCTACATATGTTGATGCATATGTAGCCAACATTAGGTCCCTGGCCACGATTCACTTTCCACCTACAGATTCTACATATACCCATTATCGACTCCTCCGGGGTCTTGGCAAAAAACTGGCACACCGCTGAATACCACCAATGCTCTGTACTGACTGACTGCTACTGCCGCTCCCTCAGGGTCGGAAGGGACCTCCAAATCGGGTGGTCTACCCCGTGGCTGTTTGTCTCCCAACCTCGCACTGCTGCCACCCTGCTGACTCCCGGCCACACTACCGACTTGCTGGAATCGCCGGTAAGTGATGAGCAAGCTGTTGCCCTCTTCTCCCGACGATGATGATGAAGCCTTTGCTTCACCCAGCTCACAAGTGCGATCGGCTACATCGTCATCGATTAGTGTTTGCCCGTCACTGCTGTCCTCCTCAACGGTCTTGGTGTACAGAGCCTAACCGCTCGCAACATTACCTCCAATGCCACACTCCACATCATTACTTGCCTGCCTACTGCAAGAAGCAGTGGATGTCTGGCCCACCTCTTTGCTGCCAAGTAGCTGCTCACTGTCCTCAAATAGTTCTTCCTCAATGTATAGTGACGCAGAGCCCACAGCATGTAGTAGTTCTCTGGCAGAGGGAACCGAAAGGGACAGAGGCGGGTTTAGGACAGGTGAGGGCTCCTGACCTTCTCTTGGGCCATGCCAACTAATGGTTGTGTCTGAAGAACCCACCAACTCATGTCTGGGGTTGTCAGATGTCGTCTGGGAGGAAGTGGCTGACCTAGTCAACCATTCAACAACCATTGGATTGGTTGTCAACACACGGCTGCTAGATGACACCAGTAGCTTTGGCCTTACCGAGTGACCCCTGCTGTGACGTCCCCTTACTGTGCTGCAACCTATGCCTGCTCCAGGAACATTTGTGCCACTGCCACTTCAATGTTAATTGCCTGCCAACTCTCTGTCTGACAAGTTTGATTAAAAATTAAAAATAAAACAAACTCTGTTTAATGTAGATGTATGTATGTGACAAATACACGCACTGGATTTGACATAATGTTCCCCAGAATAAGTGAACAAATTAACTCTTTGCCACAGATAGCAATTTCCCAAAATAAAAAATGCTAGTTTCAGAACAGGTGTGTATATGACACACACTTGTGAAGGTATTTCACCCCAGTTACTCTAAAATCGGAAGTATTTTGCACATAATGCAATCTAGTGCTGCTACAGAGAGATGTTTGCGCATATGAGACACACTGAAAAGTGGCAGAATTTAACATGGCTGCCCTATTTATAGGGCCGTGACATCAAAGAAGCTGGCTGGTTGCTTATCTGCACATTGAGGGTGTTTCTTTCTTCCTTCCATAGATCTTTGCCCCATGTCACACCATGTGTTCGCGGCCATTTCAGATTCATTACCACGAATTGCCATGAACTTTGGCTTCATTCAGAATCAAATTTTTCCTGAAATTCTAAAATAATTCCACTTCATTAGAATCGATTCACTCATCTCTACATATAATATACTTGAAAACCACAAATATGTGAGGCAAAATGTGAACACAAATTTACTTCTGCTATATACTTGGGAGTTTTGTGTTCAATTTTCGTTAAAAATGATGTATTATCTGTATTCTACAGGTTGCTATAAATCCAGCAATGATAATACCAATGTAGGGTTTTCGTTATGCTTTGGTACCGTGAAATAAACAAAAACATTTTTGTTTTTCAAATTTTAGCCACAGCACCATTTTCTGCAACCAATAACTTTTTATGTACTTGTACCTACAAACTTGAGTGAGGATGCATTTTATACGAGCTGACGTGAACTTATTATTGGTTTTAGTTTGGAATACATGTGACTTTTTTGATCTCTTTTATTCCAATTTTTATAGAACTTGAAATTACCAAAAAAAAAGCGCAATTTTTGTGTATGAAATTGTTTTTCTTCTACAGTGTTCAGTGTATGGGATAAATGACTTTATACTTTAATAGATTGGACTTTTATGGAGACAACAATACCAATTATGTGCAACTTTTTTTATTAATAACTTTTTTTATTCATAAAATGGGAAAAGGGGGATTTGAACTTTGAATACATATTTTTTATTTTATACTTCAAAACATTGTCATTTTTTTACTTAAACATTGAGTCGTTCTAGGATGTTTGACCCCTAGTGGGTGCGATCATTAATACAACCTATTTCATTGTATAAACAATGCAATAGGGTTTACAAAGATGGCAGTTTTACTTCTCCCTGCCTAGTGCAGAAAGTAGTAAAACTGAACACATGGTGGCAATGAAAGCCTTCACAAGACTTCCAGCTGACATGTAATCTGATCGAGACCCAGCGATCGCACCGTGGGAATCCCGATCGGAGTGAGAAAAGATGTGCAGCACCATTTCTTATTGATTTAGATGCTGTAGACATGTTCGACGCAGCGTCTAGGGGGTTTAACAGCACAGAATGGAGCCCCTTTGTTTCAGGATTGGGCCGAGATCCCGCTACATAGCCCCTCACCGACACCAGTGTAAGATATGCATAAATATGAATAATCTGTAAATGTGATTTATGAGGAAATATGTTTATATTAAACTTATACTGTATAGTTAATTGTAAATGGAGAATTTATAAGTATCACTGATTGGCCTGGAAATGGTTTCTATACTTAATTACAAGTGGTTAAATCAAACAGGATGTATACAAGAGGGTTACTGCCTTAGACAATTGGAGTGATCAAAAGCCTTCATATGACACAGAAGGCTTATTTTCTTTAGAACGAATTTTGCCAGGTGAATAGGATGCAATCAGGGGGGTTTATTGATGAAGAGTGCCCATACCTCGTTTGCACGTGTCTACTGTATAATTTGCCCACAGGGGGAAAGGATGGACACAATAAACATAGAAGTGTTTATTGCCCCAGGATTGATCACAGGAGAAATATCAGGGTGAACACACAATAAACATAGAAGTGTTTATTACCCCAAAACTGATCAAATGAGAGAGATTGTTTCCTATTAATGGTGGGAAAATTGAGATCAGAAGGAAAAAATGACATAAATATTTAGAGTTAGATGACTGAGGGAAGCACTCATCGATGGACTCTTGTGAAGAGCATTGGAAGGAGAGTGTTTTAGGAATCTCTGAAACAGTCCAGAAGGGACCTTTTCCAGATTGGTAGATATACTCATAGATCTCCATATATGAAATTATTGTTGTTGTTTGTTACACAGTTTGTGATATAATTGTTTGCAATTTCTGTGCTGGTTGCTGTGTTTTTCCCAGGGTGTGTTTTGTAAAGGTGTTTATATGTTATGGTTAATATATATGTTTTTCCCTGTACTTGATTTATGATTTATAACCTTGTGTGGTGTATGATTTTAATGTTTTTACCCCATTGTACCCCATTTCATTCTGGATAATATATAATCTCTTTTTAATACATTTGTTGTTGGTGTGCTTTTACTTTGCTGACCGTCCCCTGAGAATCTAGGTGGGAATATTGTTGTTGTTCAATATTAGTATTCTTGAATATTGATATTGTTAATAATAATTAATATTTCTTACACCAGGATGTACTAGTAAGTCCAATGTCGGTAAAGGGTTAAACCCATCAGTTTGGGTCATCAGTAATTTAGCATAAACATTCCTTTTATAAGACAATAGAAATCTAGCTTATTTTAACCCTAGTCAGTAATTTACATATTACAATATTTATTGCATAATAATTGGTACACATATATTTGAACCCATCAGGTATATTTCAGGTTCATTTTAAAGTTCAACATAACCTTATTTTAACCTTCAAATTTCTCAAAGTTTACTACACCCAAAAATTATTGAAAGTGACTAGACATTATTGTACAGGAATGTGGAAGCAAAGGTTTTAAAGATCTGCTGGAACTTTGAAGACAGTTTTTGAAGTCATACATAGAATAAGTCTGCATGACATTGTTCATGGAAATACATGGTTTTCCCTGATAACAAAACTAGAAACTGAATGAAATATATATTTTACTTACAATTTTCACTTCGATTTCACATACACAGTTGATTAGGTTTGCTCCTTTTACTTCGGTCTTAAGTAGGATGATCAGGCTGTCGAGGATCATTAGCCTGAATATATGTGTCACCTAGTAAATCTTTTTTTTTTTTTTTTTTATAATTTAGCTGCAATAAGTTGATAATCATTTTAAAATGGCTATCTGTGCACTGACTTACTGGTGAGCTTGTGTTGTGCTAGTGCTTATTTAGGGTTATTCCTGTGCATCCAGTTTGGTCTGTATCCTTCTGTATTGGTTATATTTCTTTGTTCTTCACGATGGCATATGTGACCTTTACATAATTCATTATACCCTGGGTGGTGTTTGTATTTTTGCCATTTGCATATTTCATGGGCATTATAGTTGCATACAACTTGGATGCTTACCCTGGTTGTTAAATATTTTTCCACTGCTTTATTTGTTATGTTCTTTTATCATTTACAATTAAGTGTGTACTTTTAGTATGGCAATACTAGTAGGTGGGTTTCATACCACCTTATCTGAGGTCATAGATTATAGCATTGCCCTAATAAAACAAATTAGGGCTGGTGCCAGGTATACGTGTCATTGGACTACAGACTTCCCAGGTCCTTATGTCAATTAGACAAACCTAGTGAGCCCTCACATCTGAATGCTGATATTGATTCCCTATAAAATGGTTACTGAATTGCTTTTAATAAAAGGACTCTAATTATAAAATACATGTCGTCTTGTCCTAATAGATGTCTACTGAAAAGACAGCAGATTTTCAAAAATAATGTTGACAAGCAGAATCTTGTATTGTCTACAATGAGCTATAATGTTTCTGTAAAGGTCAACAACAGATGAATGATAAAATAGAAAGCAATCTCATGTTGAACTGATAAATCCTAATGTAATGTAAATATTTTATCTAAAATGATACAATCATATTTCTGTAGCATACAATGAAAACCAATTCAGATGATGGTTTTAGTTTCGACTGATAGACAGGTGTCACACTCAGGGTCTAATTTGCATGTTCTCCATAATTAGAATTAATATTTTTATTTATCAAAACATTTCTTTATAATGTAGCAATTATTTTATCCAATTACTGTTAAGTTTATTTTCCACCTAAGTGCGCTATTTTCAGACTGACTACATTAATTGATGTCTTGAATTCAGTGGTCTCAAAAGCTTTAATTTATTTCTTTTTATTACCTTTATCATTCTTTGGTTTGTAAATAGAAGGAAAATATAATGTTGAAACATTTGCAAATATATCCCTGAATGCTAAAAAATTATATTGCTACCTATCCTTGATTGTTAAAGCAAATGTTATATTACATTGAGCCCAATTTTTATATGGTATAAATGAGAAACAGAAACAGAACATTTCTTTCCTTTGCAATTTAAAATATAGTCAGTGCTTGTTATTAAAATCATGGTGCTTAACAAATTTCATTATGATGTATAGTGGTTTCTCTGAGACAAATGTAGATTTTGTAAATGTTGAGTTCTATGACCTATCACCTATGTTGTTTATCATATATATTTCTTAATATTTTTATTTTTTTTTAAATAATTTTTCATGTCACTGTAATACATCTCAAATCTTGAAATGTCATTGTTGCGGAGGCAAGATGGCCACCAACATAATCATGTACAAAAACAATAAAGCATGTATAAACATGTTATGGGTTATATTATATGATTTTTGGTATGTTTCATGTTCAAATCCACTCTGCATTTTCCTAGACATGTGAAGTGGGTAATCCCTATGCATAACTCAATTAGATGAACCTTTTGTACTAATAGAGTTCATGAGGAAGGATAGATCGAAGGGGTGTTATGCAGGGGTGAAAAGAACCATACTTACCTCTCCGATGCTGTTGTTTCATCTCGGTGGCCATCCTGGTGATCCTGGCTGTAGCTGTGAGCATTCATTGTTCATATGATGGGTGCAGCCAATCATATGCAATCTGACAATCAGGGCCAGACTGGAACTGACAAGCAGCCCTGTCACTACCAACCCACCCTCATTGCAATAAAATAGCAGCATGTAGTTTCTACCGATAAGAAAAACATAGAAATACCTAATCATGCAGTCAAGGACTGGAGCAAATTGTTTTTTTTAGTCAGGACAAGTGTACACTGCCATTATGCCAGCACCAATATAATCAATAATACCACCATATAGTGACCATACTGCATTGTACTCATAAAGCTGGTATATACAGGCTATCTAAGAAACAAGAATATCACACTCACAGTCGGAATACATATCAATTAATTCTACCACTCTACTGACTTGTCCATTGGAAAAATACTTGTAAATAACACTTCTGGAGAATCTTTTCTTAAAATTTAACATTGTGATGTTCCTCTTTTATTTCTCCCGGAAATGAATATGCAAACTGAGGCCTTGATATTATCACTCCACTGGTTAAAGACCTGTCCAGTCTGCTGATGATATCTGTCTGTTCAGGAACATATCTAATTACAAAAGTAGCAACCAGTTATCAGTTAGGGGGCTTTCACACAGCGCAGTTTTGGTGCAGTTTTAACTGTGCTCCAATTAAACTGCCTTTATTACCAGCAAGCTTCTTTCAGTTGTCTAAATTGTTCAGAAAGGTGTTTCAAGTAAATAATTAGTTAATGTGTTTGAAGTCTTGTGGATTACAAACACACAATTACTGCTTTACATACAGTTTACATAAGTAGAAAAAGCTTGCTGGTAACAAATGTACATAAATTAAAGCGCAGTTCAAATTGCACCAAAACTGTGCTGCGTGAAAGCACCTTTAGGGTATGTTCACACGGCTGAATTGTGGGGCGGACAGTATACCCTGCAATTACGAGGGACTTCAGGAGTCGTGCCGGCCCCATAGACATATATTACTGTGCACCTAGCCTCTGCTTATGTATTATCTTAACTGGGTCCTAATGACAGTCCAGCACAAGTGACGGCACTCCCCTACTGAACAGGGTCCGGTAAGGGAGGGGCCGGGGTGTCACAGCAAAGTGAAGAGAACAGCCAAGTGCAGTGAACAAATTATAGGCAGGATGGCCCATATGTTACCAGGCAGCCCAATCCACCAGGAGTCTGCCCAGTATGCCAGATTGCCAGTAGGGGCCTGCTGATAGTGTCAGATTGCACCACTAATCACGGTCTTTGTCAAAGTTGACTTACCATGCCGTTTCAGAGAGTCATAGCCAACACCAGGCCTATAATTCCTGGCTGGGCTAGAGGTGGATCAACAGCATTGATTGGGAAATCATCTTTTCTGATATCTCTAGCTATTAGAGGGGCATTAGTTCTGGAGGTTCCTAAACAGCAGTGCAAAGGATACAGAACTCTAAAGAGTTAAAGTTTTTTCAGTAAGTAATGTTAACATGCTCTATTTTACAGATAACACACAGAAGGGTACGATGTCACCATCTTGATGACTGCTGCTACAGCCTGTTAGAGCAGACAGAGATGGTGAGTAACCCAAAGAAGCTTATATACAAAAGCAGGAGATAAGATCTGCTCTAACATGAAGCAAAATCATTAACACAATTTAATTGCCAAAATTCTCCTCTGCCTACATGTTAGAAGCTAATAAATGAAATGGAAAATGACCAAAGAGTAATCCCCTGTTGAAAGCAAATAAAAAAAAAAGCAACACTAGAACTTGTCGAAATGCATATTGACAAGCCGCAGAGGTTTGGTCAGATGAGACAAAACTGGAGTTTTTTGGCAAGTTATATCAGTTCTGTGTATACAGATGCAAAAATGAAGCATACAGCGTGTCTTGGATCTGTGCAGGGTACACAGAAATCTTAAGGCTATCAAGGCACTTCAGAATGAAATATGCTGCCTAATGTCAGAAAGCTTGGTCCTAGTCACAGGTCCTGGTCCTCCAACAGAATAATGACCCCCACCCCAAAGCCAGCTACATCCAATAATGGCTAAAAGCAAAGCACTGAACTATTCTAAAGTTGCCTTTTATAAACCCTGATCTAAATCCTATAGAACATCTTTAAAAAGGAGCAGAAATCTGCAGTCTGGAGAAGGTACCTTCAAACCTGAAACAGCTGGAGCAGTTTGTTTATGAGGAGTTGGACAAAATACTTGTGCACTGGTGCAGAGGTTTCATTACAAGTCACAGAAATTGTGACAAAATATTAAGTTAACCCCTTAAGCCGCACGCCTGGAAAGTAGTTTTTTTTAGTTTTTGCCTCCTTGCGTTTCAACAGTTGTAACATTTTTTTTCAGTGATGCAGTTGTATAAGGCCTTGTTTTATACAAGACAAGTTGTACTTTATGGGAGAATAGTTTAAATTCACTTTTAAATAATTGCAGAATTTTTTTCAATTTTTTTTGTTTTATTTAAAAATTTTATTATACCATTCACATTGTACACTTAATAACTTGTTAGATTAATTCTACTGATTATTGTGGTCGTGTGGATACCTAATATGTGTAGGATTTTCTTGTGTGTTTAATGTATTTTTTATTTATTAATTAAATATTTATTTAAATTTATGTTTTTACACTTTTTATGTTTTTTCCTTTCTTTTTACACTTGGTATGTATTAGCATATTCATGTATGCTAATACATTATAATCTGTGTCAATCTGACGCAGGCAATGATCAGGACAGCATACAGTGTGCCCTGATCATTGGCTTGTTACACAGACACCCCAGGGGCCACTCTAGGTCCCCAGGGCTGATTGTGCAGCTGTTCCCCGGGCTCTGTCGGGTCACCGGGTGTTCCGATCACCCGAAAGAGCAGAGAAACCCTTTGATTGCGCTGCGGTGACGAATGCAGCAATCAAAGGGTTAAAGCACCAGGGAGCGAGGTTTCCCCGCTCACTGGTGCTTGCAGGAGCAGCGCTGGGATCAGGGCTGTGTAGTACAGCTCCGTTCTCAGCGCTGCTGTAGTGCCCGGAGCCACAAACTTCGATGTCTGCAGCAATGGCAAAAGACGTCGCTGCAGACGAATGACCTGAAATGCCCGCCATAAGAATGGGGATCGTTAAGAAAGGGGGAA
>JAODAL010053608.1:0-25170 GCA_025379985.1 Phyllomedusa bahiana
TGGAAATATTGACCAAAGATTAAAAAAAAGAGGCTAAAAACAAAAAACATTTGGAAATAGCTAAAAAAAAAATGCAGAACAAAACACAAAGGGACTTACTCGAAACAACGGAAGGGAAAATAAATAAGGAAAGAAGTAAAATAGTCTGCACCATGAAATACAGTGAGGAATTCAATAAGATAAGAAATATTTTTTACAAAAACATAGGAATTCTGAGACAGGATCCAATCACAGCTAAAATTATAGATGAAGGAGTAGGTTTTGTAGCCAAAAGAAATAAAACTGTAGGATCACTAATATCACCTAGTTATTTTTCAAGCAAATCATCTTCTAATACGTGGCTTAATTTGAAGGGTTTTTTCCCCTGTGGGAAAAAGAGATGCAATGTATGCAAGCATACATATAAAATAGATGAATTCAAAGGTATGGGAAAAGATGGTAGAACCCATAAAATAAGGGATTTCCTCAACTGCGACATGGACTATATAGTCTATATCATTGAATGCACTTGCTGCAAAAAATTGTATGTTGGCAGTACCATACTCAAAATAAAAATGCGCATATCGGAACATCTTACACATATAAAACATAGTTATTCTTCACATTCTGGTGCAGCAGAACACTTTACTGAAATACATTCAGGCTCCGTTGAATGTCTTAAATGCTATGGTATCGAACAAGTAAAATCCCCAAGAGGGGGAGGGGATCGCCAACATCTCCTAAGAGTACGGGAGGCCGCATGGATATATGAATTAGGTACACGAGTACAGGAAGGTATGAATAGCCGTAATGATTTGGCTTATATTTATTAGATTCGCATAAAGGAGAGGAGAAGAAAAAAAAAAATTTGGCATATATTAAATATGCTTGCTGCATTGCATCTCTTAGTAGCATTAAGCACAATATATGCTATTCTCTATAAGAATTTGTCATCCTATTAACACTGGTTATATGATACACTGCTAAACGGGGAAACAATGGTAAGTGATGTCATGTTAAGCCCATCCCCCCTTTTTAACTATTTAAGTAAGTTTGATGTCTGTAAGAGTATATCGTGAGCAAGGAAGCTCGTTTGTGCCCGAAACGCTTCGATGTCTGTACCCCACTGTACCCTCCCATATATGTATTAATAAAAGAAGCCTTGGTTACATCGTCATCGCTGGATCCATTACCGTTTGTTTGGTGTCTATTGCATCCCTAGCATAGAGTCTGTAGCCAAGACAGAAGTCAGCCCAGTTCTCCAAAAACCCAAATCCCTCTTTCCTACACCAATTTTTGAGCCACTTATTCACCTCTCTAATCTCCCTCTGCCTCTCTGGTGTGGCCCGTGGAATAGGTAATATTTCTGAAAATATTACCCTGGAGGTCCTTGCCTTGAGCTTTTGACCTAAGTCCCTGAAATCATTTTTAAGGACACTCCACCTACCTCTAACTTTTTAATTGGTGCCAATGTGCACCATGACAGCTGGATTCTCACCAGCCCAACTCAGCAATCTGTCAACCCGATCCGCGATATGTCGAACTCGGGCCCCAGGTAAACAACATACTGCTCGACGATCCCAGTCTTTGTGGCAGATTGCCCTGTCTGTGCCCCTAATAATGGAGTCCCCAACTACTAGCACCTGTCTAGCCTGACCTGCACTCCTATTCTCCATCTTACTGGAGCAGACAGGGGTATTGTCTTGCTGTAGCAATGCTATTTCTGAGCTGATATCCCCCTCATCTGCAAATCGAGCAAATTTGTTGGGTTGTACCAGATCAGGACTAGCCTCCCTGACACTCTTCCCTCTACCCTTCTTTCTGACTGTTACACAGCTAGCTGCCTTATGTTTCTGCACCTCCATGCTACCACCCTCCCCAGCATCTACACCTATGAGTGATTGCTCAGTGAGCAGCAAACTCACTTCCAAGTTGGCAAAGGATCTCAGTGCTGTCACTTGCTCATTTAGATCCAGGATCCGGGCTTCTAAATGTGCTGTGTGCACACATCTTGCACAGAAGTATGCCCCCTCGAACTATTGCTCAAGGATGGCATACATTGCACACGTTGTGCACTGGACGGCATTGTCAAACATGGAACTCTGGGGTATGTTACAAAAAATATATATTAATAAATTATAATAAAAAGCAATACAATACTGTCCCCTCTAAACTCCCCAAATCTAAACCCTCTCAATCTTAAGTCTCCACACTTAAAAAAAACACACTTATAAGGAAAAAACACTTGCAGACTCGTTCACTCGCTCAAAATACTCAGCTTTAAACCTTTCCCCCACTGCTGTTTGGCTGTGCTGTAACCTCTCTTTCAGGAGCAAAAGGCCTCACCAGCCCCACACAGCTGCACTTTAATCTCTGCTGATTAGGTAACCACACACCTGACCAGTCACCTGACCAGTCACCTGACTCAACAAGCCCTCAGCAACTGTGTATGTTTTGTTTCCCTATAGAATTTACTAACTACTCTTTAATACTAAAAATGTAATCTATACACAAAAAAAAATGTAGCTACAAGTATAAACTATATGTCTGCAATAGTTTTTTAAATGTACTGCAATAATAAATAAACACAGGTATACAAAAAACACAGTATTTGCTGGAGGATTAACAAGGATTTTCTCCCCTCCAAATCTTAAGTCTCCTTAAGTGACAAAACAAAAGGAGAAATTTGTTTCTGGTGTAATTAAAATACATCCACATATTGTCCCTAATTTAACTCAATGTTCCAATAAACCTATCAGAAGCTTCCAAAGACAAAACCCAATCATCATATGGGCTGCCCCAAAATTTTTTAAAAGGCATAGTAATTAAGAGATGGGCGAATCGATTCTAACGAAGTGGAATTCGTTTAGAAATTTCCGGGAAAACTTCAAATCGAACGAAGTCGAAGTTTGGGTGATTCGCGGGAACAGGCGTTTTTTTTTATTGATAAAATGGCTGCGAACACATGGTGTTACAGGGGGCAAAGAAGTCTGGGAGGAAGAAAGGCGTTAGCCAAATGACATGGTGTGCCAAGATGAAGCCAATCAGAGACCGGGGGGATTCTGTGATGTCACCCCGCACTATATAAGTCGGGCGCGACGCTGGCAGTTCACACTGCTTTTCACTGGCTGTGTAGGGAAAGGTGCTGCTGCTGTTGCTCATGATATCTCATACCAAAGAACTAACTTTTATACAGCAATTTTTTGGGGGGTGTCACAGCTTGTCTCAGAGACTGCTTCTCTTACACATTCTAATTTTGATTTTGTGGGGTATTGGAATTGAAGCCCAGTGTGTGTCCAATACAGCTCCAGATACAATTAAATGCAATCTGCAAAGTACTTGAGCACTTTGAATATCCAAGGGTTATGTAAGCCTGTTCCTGTTGTATTCAGTTAAAGAAACAGCGTTTTTACAAACCAAATACCACTTAATTTTTGGTTGCTCATTTCTTTTGCGCAATTTAGATCCAGAGGTTAATTAGGCGTTGTTCTGCAGTTGTACTCAGTAAAAGAAACTTTGTTTTTCAACGCCAAAGAAGAAATTTTGGCTGTAGCATGATTCATATCCGAAGGATAATTACGAGTTTTTCTGTTGTTGTGTTCAATAAAATAAACGCCATTTTAACACGCTACAAAGCTGGTAATTTTTGGCAGCACATTTCTTTTGCGCAATTACATCCAAGGGTTAACTAAGTATTTTTTTCTGCAGTTGTACTCAGTAAAAAAAAACGTTGTTTTTTCAACGAGAAAGAGAAATTTTGACTGTAGCATAATTCAATCCGAAGGTTTAATTACAAGTTTTCTGTTTGTTTGTCTCCGTAAAAATACACCCCTTTTTTTAAAACACGCTACAAACCCTGGTAATTTTTGGCAGCACATTTCTTTTGCGTAATTTACATCCAAGGGTTAACTAAGTATTTTTCTGCAGTTGTACTTAGTAAAAGAAAAGTTGTTTTTCAACGCCAAAGAAATTTTAGCTGTAGCATAATTCATATCCGAAGGTTAATTAAGCCTGTTTCTGCTTTTATATTCAGTAAAATACAGTGTTTTTAAATGGCCCATACAAGTAAATTTTTCCTGGCCATTGTGAGCGCAATTTATATCCAAGGGTTACCCACTTTTTAGTGGGTTCTTTTGGGAGCCCAAATACAGGGTGTGAAATTTATCATATACAATATCTTCTTTAAAACCCAGAGTCTGTACATTTTAGAACAAACAGTATGTCAGACAGAGAGGGGGCAGGTTTCTTCACATCCCTTGTGGCAGTGGCACAAACATTCCCTGGAGCAGGCACAGGTCACATCACAAGCAAGGGACGTCACAGCAGGGGGCACTGGGTGAGGCCAGAACGGGCCCGGTGTCATCTAGTGGCCGGGTGTGTTGTTCAGAAACCCCCAATGGTTCTTGATTGGTTGACTAGGTCATCCACTTCCTCCCAGATGACATCTGACAACCCCAGCCAAGAGTCGGTGGGAACGTCAGATACAACCCTAGTTGGCATGGCCCGGGAGCGGGTCAGTGGCCTTCACCTGTCCTCAACCCGCCACTGCCCATCCGTTCCCTCACCAGAGGTTTTCTATGTGGTCTGGGCTCAGTGCCACTATCCCAGCGAGGATAAACAATTTGAGGACAGTCAGCACCTACTTGGCAACGAAGAGGTGGGGCAGACACCCCCTGCTTCTTGCAGTATTGATGTGGAGAGTGGCATGGGAGTTTTTTTGGCGAGCAGTGACAATCAAACACTCATGAAGTATAAATGTGGTGGTTTGAATCTAGTTTCTGCATTACACCAGTTTGTTCAAATGCAACGTATGGAACTTGAACTGAAGGAGACCATAACTACAAGGGAAATTTGTTTTAGGTGCTTATTTTGGCATTCTGTGCCATTGTTGATGTAATTTCAGTACAAAACGTAAAATGGCCCAGACCCAAAAAAGAAGCAAAGGCTGCAAAACTGGCTTTATATAAAAAAGGGGAGGCCCTCCCCTGTTAATGGTGGAAAATGGGGAGGCCCTCCCCTGTTAACGGTGGAAAAAGGGGAGGCCCTCCCCTGTTAATGGTGGAAAAAGGGGATGCCCTCCCCTTTTAATGGGGGAAAAAGGGGAGGCCCTCCCCTTTTAAACCCGGGGAAAAAGGGGAGGCGCTCCCCTGTTAATGGTAGAAAAAAGGGGAGGCCCTCCCTATTAACGGTGGAAGAAGGGGAGGCCCTCCCCTTTAACGGTGGAAAAAGGGGAGGCTCTCCCCTGTTAACTTTGGAAAAAAGGGAGGCCCTCCCCTGTTAACGTTGGAAAAAGGGAGGCCCCCCCCCTGTTAAAGGGTGGAAAAAGGGGGGGGGCCTCCCCTGTTAAGGGTGGAGAAAGTGGAGGCTCTCCCCTGTGACCTGTCCATCAATTTCCCCCTGTTAATATATTTATTCCTGTTCATCAATTTCCCCCTGTTCAATATTTTCCCCCTGTTAATATATTTATTCCTGTTCATCAATTTCCCCCTGTTCATCAGTTCCTGTCTAGCGTGTACCCGACCTTTCTTCTATGTTACCTGACCTCGAATCTCCGCTGCCTGCCCTGACCTGTTGGCTTGACCTTTGACTACATGTTTCGTCTTATGATTCGGTACCTCGCTGCGCCTCGGCTGCCACTGCAAGCTAGTCGCGCCAGGGTTAGCAACCTGGTAGACTCCCACCACAGCAAGTCCATACCGCTTTGCAGCGGACTCTGGTGAAAACCGGGACCTACTTAGCCTCCTGGCGTGGCTATTGGCATCGCTTGCGGTGGTCCAGTGGATCCACTACCGCTGTCCATGAAAACATGAAGCAGTGGAATGACGTTATTCATTCCGTAGTCCTGGCAACTGCCAAATAACGCATGTCCGCATGAAAGGGCCTGAGCAAACGCAGGTGTCACCCATGAGCTGCCACTGGCCGACATTAAAATTACACAGGGGTGTACTCCTGTCCGCTTGGATCATCAATAAACCATTAGTAGCCTTTCTCTGTTCATAGAGTCATTCCAACATATGGAGGCTGGAATTTCACCATTTGTAAATGTCACATATCAGTCTATGTTTGGAGCCGGTGTGCCCTGCAGCTTAAGGAAGGTGTTGATTGGTGGTGTAAAACGGCTGAAGTGCATGCAAGTTTCCTGGCCCTTTTTAGAATGTCTTGCAGATGGGTGTAAGACTTTGAAACAACCTATTTGAGAGCATTTCCTCCCATGTGTGTCTTTGTTCGCCCAGGGGAATCATCCTGGGCCACTTGGATCATCAAAATCGTTAATGGCATTCTCTGTTCAATAATTTCCCCCTGTTAATATATTTATTCTTTTTTCATCAATTTCCCTTTGGTTCAATAATTTCCCCCTGTTTTAATATATTTATTAGTGTTCATCCCTTTCCCCCTGTTTTATCAGTTTTCCCGTCTGCCCGTGTACCCGACCTTTCTGCTACGTTACCTACCTCAAATCTCCACCCCGCCTGCCCTGACCCCCCTTTGATTACGAGTTTTTTGTCTTACGATTCTGTATCTCGCTGCGCCTCGCTGCCACCTCAAGCTAGTCATGCCAGGGTAGCACTGGGAGGACTCCCGCCGCAGAAAGTCCATCCTGCCTTGCGGCGGGTTCTGGGGAAAACCGGGATCTACTTAGACCCCACTCCCTGGGGTGGCCGCTACCACCGCTTGCGTTGGTCCAGAGGAGCCACCCACCCCATGTCGTTTACAATGGCTGGAGTGAATGCCAATTTTCCTGGCCAGTTTCTTTGAATGGCAGAGGGCCACCACTTGAAAAGGGAAGGGACTGCAGTACCACCAACTTGGACAGGAGTACGGTCAGCTTCTGCAAATTAGGGATGGCTAGACCCCATACTGCTGTCTCTTGCAATCGTCTCGGTGAACGACTGCTGGCACCATGAGTGCCGAGGAGCAGAGAAACTGGACCGGTAGATGATGTAATAGACAGGGAGTTGTCTTCGGCAGAGGTGGTGAAGCCTTGACTGCCTGAAATGGGAGGCGTGCCACTCGGTGCTACAGCTGTTGGGACTGGATAGACCACCACATCTGAAACACGTATAGTGACACTGCATGATGTTGATGCATGGTCGTGGTGCCAATGTTAGGTCCCTGGTCACGCTTTACTTTCTGCCCACAGATTCTACATATAGTTATGTTCAACCCTCCTCTGGTGTCTCGTAAAAAAACTGGCCGATTTAGGTGATTTTACCACTAATGCGCTTCACTGACTGACTGTTACCGCTGCTGACCCGGTGATTCCCTGTGCCGCTACTTTCTGGGACCTGCAAAGTGGGTGGTCTACATCATGGTCGTTTGGCTCCCAACCTCACACTGCTGCCACCCTGCTGACTCCCGGGCCCCACTACTGACTTACGGGCTGCGCCACTTGCCTTACACGCAAGCTGCTGCTCTCTTCTCCCTATGAATAATTTATGAACCCCTTGTACACTGTTGGTCTGGGTCAGCTGATAGCAAACACATGGCTTTCAAAAACCACCAGTAAAGCTGATGACACCCAACTTACATCTCCGGGCCCAGACATTAACTCTCTCCTGTCCCAGATCCCAGATTGTCTGTCGTCACAAGCCTCCTTCTCCTCCCGTCTCCATAAACTGCATGTAGAGATAACGGACTGCTTCCCGGGCCGGGACAATGGGTAGTCGAGGGTAGGCGACCGCCTAGAGTGCCACTTCATCCCAGGGAGAAAAGGGGGCACAAGCAGGGCCATATTTTCCATTGGGCACACTAGGAAGTTGCCCTGGGGCCCCCCAAGTATAGGAGCCCCAAGTGGTGTATGTATGTCCCAGAAATACAAGAAAGATTCCCTGGATCCCTGGCTAGCTTATTTAACTGTTCATTTGGGTTTTAGGACCATGCAAACAGTAAAAACTATGGGAGGAGGGAGCCAAAGGCCCCTGCCCTACCAAATAGTTCTTATAGGCTGCAGGATGCCGGTGTCCAGATATTAGGGTGTGATAATATGGGGGTGCTTGGGGGGGAAAGGGGAGCTTGAGGCATGGCCAAGTGTGATGATGTCATGTATGTGGGCAGGGCCCACTGCAGTGCCATGCCCAGGGGCCCATAATTCTGTTTGACGGCTTTGGGCACAAGGAGGCCCTGGAGTGGACCCGAATTTTCCATTTGGGGGCACTTTATGCCTTGTTTAAAATAGGGCACCAGAATAACTTTCCCAGCCTCGCCTGCTCTCCCGGCTCCCCCTGTGCGATCGGCTACATCGATTAGTGTTTTGCCTGTCACCGCCGCCGTCCTCCTCAACGTTTCCGCTGTACAAAGCCGGAACCGCTCGCAACAAACCTCCCATTGCAACTCTCCCTCAACAATTTACCCGCTTCTGCAAGAAGCAGCGGATGTCTTCCCCCCCTCTTTGCTGCCCACTGTTCCCCCAAATAGTTGGTCCTCACTGTATAGTGGCGCAGAGCCACAGCACATAGTAGTTTCTCTGGCTGTGGAAGCAAACAGGACAGAGTGGTTTGAGGACAGGTGAGAGCCCCTCACCTGCTCCCGGCTTATGCCAACTAGGGGTTGTTGTGACAAACTCAACGACTCTTGGCTGGGGTTGTCAGATATCATCTGGAGAAAGTGTAAAACCTAGTTGTGGGTCAAAAAAATGGCCGGTAGATGACACAGATGCTGTGGCCTCGCAGGTGACTCCTGCTGTGGGCGTCCCCTTACTGTTGCTGCGATCTGTGGTGGCTCCGGTAACCTACTACTGTGTTCTTTGACTCTAAAGGTAGGATCGTAGCCCTCCGCTTGTTTTTTCCAGCTGGTTCTGCATGACTTTATCAGACTGCATTCCTGCTTCATTTTTTGGTCAGTTTTGCCCCCCGTAAGTGCCCAGGGAATTTTAGAGTGAAGCGATTCTAAGGGCGGGCGGCAGTCCCTGTGCGTGTCAAACTAAAAAAACAAGCATTGTATGAAAGACCAAAACCAAGCTCCCTCTGCAAAATTTAAGCATGGCACAACGTTCTACAGCACCCTACAGGCTCTGTGCAGCCTGGAAATAGCTGTTTTTTAACGCGATTCGTCCCAAAGTAATTCGGACCGAAACAAATTTTGTCGAAAAATTCGGCGAAGACGGTGAATCGAATTTTTGAGAAATTCGCCCATCTCTAATAGTAATCCTAGTGTACGTAAACGTTTCACTTTGCACAAAGTAATACAAATACCAGTAAAATATTCTCTTTTATTATTCTGGCATTTGGAAAATATATATAATTTTAGTAATCTTAATTGACCTAAACGGGTAAGGTTTATTCTGAATTCATGTCAGATAGTGAGAAAAACATAAATATGTGTCTTTTTATATAGTTTATGTAAACAGATCGTTTCAACTGTAAACCTAATTTATTGCTATTAGATTTGGATGGTCCTTTATGGGAGACAAATGGGTCTGTTAAATGTTATTAGCCCCTGTTTTCCACTAATTGATCCCTGTATGTCCTAGGAGATACATATTTAATTTTACCTGCTTCCTACATAGCCATTGATTTATTTAATCTATTCGTTTACACAATATATGGAAGCTTTGCCTGATGACAGATACATACATATACTTACCTCACCTCTAAATATACTTTAACCGATTGTTTCCCTTTTGAAATTTCTCTAGAAAACTATGGGGGGATGAGATAGATATAAATAGGTACACATTAACCCCTTTTGGTAATGGATTCTTGTCATTTATCAGATTTGGCAATATGAAGGGATCAATATATTGTGTACATTTATTCTCCATGCTACTAATGTAATGTGTGAATCTTTTTTCTATGCTAACAATGTAATGTGTGAAACTGCCCATTTAACCACGTTGTGATAGTACTACGTGGATAAGTGGAATGATATATACTGTATAATTTCAGATCCATTGTCTTATATGCAAGATATAATGTGAAACATTCACAGTGATAGGAAACTAACAATACAGCCAAGTTAAAATCCCTCTTTTGATTGATACTTTAATCTGGGACTGTTTAGATTGAACATAAAGGTTTATAGGGCCAATTTCCTCTATCTATGGGGATCTCTGTATTTCTGAATTCTCTTCCACTGGTCCCATATGACTAGATATCGAGGCATGGGTGGCTCAAATTGAAAGCCTGTTTCAGGATGCGCACAGAACACATGAAGCTAGCGTATGCGATGTAGTCATGTGAAGACGTTGTTGGATTGAAAAGGCAATATACATGTAATTATATTGTATTCCTGGCAATTATCACTAGACATTGGGAGCTGTGACTGAATAGGACGCCTGGACTTGGTGTTTTGTGTCTTTACTATATTATTAAATAATCTCCAAAAAAATGGGAATCTAAGAAGAGAACAAAGAGTGACTTTAAATCACTATATTTACTATTTTGCACTAGGCAAACTTAAACTCTATCAGTTCTCAATCTATAAAGCACTAAAACGTAACTTTTATTATGTATAACAATTAACCTCTATACACACTATTTAAAAACCTGATTTCTAACCTCTCAATTTATCCATTTCTAGTAGTGAAGGAATAACTCCTTTTCTATTATCAAGTCTGGTGGGACACCACCTATCAACAGGGGAACCTTATATATACAGTGTTTTACTAACTCCAATAAGGGATCCAATACATCCCACTTGGGCAGTCATCCCTACTCTGATGGGTATAAAACATATAAGGTTTCCTTGTGAGACCCTCTGCAGCGGGTGACACTTGTAGAAAGAGGTGAGAAATCACAAATTAAAATGTCATGCCTGACCTCCCCAACATGTTTCACCAACTAAATGGCTTCATCAGGGGTTAGAGGTCCGGTCCCATGTGGTCTAGCTCATTTCCTTTCATGTCATGTTATCATGTTAGGTACACACCCTATTCAGGTGCTCACCAATTGGCCACCAGAGATTCAACAACACCCATTCCCCCTTTTTACTCTCCTGCGTGCATACTGAAACTATGTGCTGCTGCTGCTACGTTCTTATAAACAACATTTCTCAGGCAAATTCACCATCTCCATAGCGGGCTTGCGCTCTATCTTACCATGCCGCCCGCATACTGTACCAATGGACATTTCTGCCCTAACTATGATGGACTTCCATCCAACTTCTCTCATATTATTGCGTGTGCGCGGCTCACCTAGAATGGACTAAGCAGAATAGGTATTACATTTTACAGCACACTACTAACTATATCACTTCCCATAAACCTTTTCTCCTCTATGTCTAATATGCATATTCATGGGGAATATGTACTCCATTATACTGTACACTGCTATTTTGTTTCTCTTCCCATAAACCTCTTCTCTTCTATGTCTAATATACATATTCATTTTAATAAAGCTTCAGGACTTATGATTAACCTGCACCCCCTTCCGCAACCTCACCTCCCACCTTCCCCACTAAATATTCTTTCTAACAGGTCTCAGCTAGTTACCTCATTCATAATGTTACAATGGGAATAGCAAAATGTTAGTACATTCATGCTCTTTTAATGAAAATTACTGATAAAACCTAACAATTCCCTAAAATTGCCCTACCTAAAACTGCCGATACGTGGGGAACTCCAGCCCAACAAAAGGAGCGACCCCACCAGGAACCTTACTAGAAACCTATAAGTGCCCTAGTGATCGTACCTTACCACTACAACCTATGCATACAACTACAGTGTGTAATGCAGCCTAGACTAAACATCCCTGGTCAGACCACACACAGAACAGGACTATAATAAAGCACGTATCCCTGTCCCGACGCGTTTCCCCCACAAACGATAGAGTGGGTTCATCAGGGACGACGCGTTCCCCACCACCGAATAGAGTGGGGTTCATCAGGACAGACTCTAAACTTCTTCTAAAGTGTGGCAACAGTACTATAGAGGTGAGATCTCAGTAAGTTACTCAAAATATATGCAAACAATAAGAAATACCGGTCCCAGAACTAGAATACCGTTAACAGGCATGCCTGAAAGGAATTTACATGATACAATCGTGTGGATACACTCCACGTCCCCTTAATGGGTTTTCTAGGTGAGCGACCAAAGATGAGGCAATTCTCTACATCAGAGAGAGTCAGGACGACCAGGCTGGCATGCTGCGGCCGGATAGATGGTTACCGGATCGCTGCACTAGGAGGAGATATAAATAATGGTTTAAATACACGTGTCCAACTCAGGTCACACGCCAGGTGGACACTTGAAGAGAGTCCTCTACCCGACCGGATGTAGAATTGAAGAACATCGCACCGGGAGGGATCGCCAACAGCAAAGAGCAAACAAAAAAACAACAACAAAAAAGTTGTTGCTTAACCTCATGAGACGGACAGCGGACTGAACACCAGCCCATTCAAATGCATATGAGCATGGGTAACTATGTATAAAAGCATTACATCCACACCAATGTGAGTAAAATAAACGTTATTGATGCATGCTGCCATTCTAAGAAGAGCCAGAAATACTTAGTCGGTAAGAGCAACTACAATATTTAAAATATCTGATGATTACAACAATTAAATAAATAAATAGATAAGCTTCATAACACCGGAAAAAAATAGAGCAGGAGATTAAATGAATGGCGCAAACTCGATAGAGAGGCATTAATCTCCATTTGGGTTGTAGCCGTTTTAAACGGCAAGATCCAGGATGCTTCCCTCTGGAGTATTTTCTTCTCAAAATCCCCCTGTCTAGGGGATAGGCATGGACAATTTCAACCACAGAGATGTATTTGAGATTAAGGGCTGTCCTTATGTTTCAAATTTATATGTACTTGCCATCGGAGTATCGCGGTCTTCCTAATATCCCCCAGGTGTTCCAAAATCCGCCGCCTAAATTCCAGGATAAGTTTTACCCACATACATTTGGGGCACGGGCAGGAGGCCAGGTATAAATGACCCCCCTTGTTTTACAATTAGAATATCCAAAGTTTTTATTTTTGACTGTCAGTAAATTCATCATGACTTCGTTACTGATATGGAGGCAGGCCTTACACTTTCCGCACCTATAAGTGCCCTTGACCTTTGGATGAAAGAACGTGGACGAAGGTGATTGGTGTACGAAAACAAATGACTTAACCTAAAAAGGCTCTCATTATTCTGTGACCGTCTCCTGTACGTAATGACTGGGGTTACATATCTAAACAATTTCCTTCATAATGGGGATCTTGTGTTTAAATTGCCAAAAATTAGATATATGTTTCTAATCTGGCTAGAAGCATTCATCATATGTACCTATGATCCTTACCTATCTCCTTTGTGATGTTATGAGGCTTTTGTTTGCTGTAATAGAGCAGACCCGATCATAGTATATATGAGGCTGATTTGATTTGCTCTGTGAGAATATGTCTGTGGTATCCCCGCGTCCAGATCTCGTTTCTTATATTCTCAGCTTCCTTTTAAAAGGTCCCTTAGATGAACAGTTCCTTGTACCAGATCACTTTATACTGTCCCTTTGGTTTACCGTTTACCCTAAGTCGGGAGACGGATGCATGGACTATCTCCACCGTAGGAGACTGTTCCCTGCTGATGGATTACGGTACAAGGCTCCGTCATCCAGGCGTTTTTATCAGGGCCTTCAGAGATCAAAGACGTCCAAAAAACACCAATTATTCTTTATGTATGACTGATTGTGAACCTGAGTCCAATGTCATTATATTAAGTTTCAGGACCAAACAGATGAAAAGCCTCTTCTGAGCCCGTCCACAAAATCACGAGTGTCATCTTAAATACCGCCCCCATAGCGATGTGTTCTTGGCCTCCTGAGGTCATAGACGAAGACCATGTGTGTCCACCAGCCCAGGGAGATTCGGCATAACGCGAGGAGCACGGGGCTCCCCATAGCAGTCTCCCTGAGCTGGTGGTAGCACGACCATCAAACACAGAAGGAAATTGTGTGTCAAAATGAAATGCACCAATTTGGTCACAAATGGAATTAGATATGTGGCATTGTGAAAAATACTTATACTATTAGAAAGAAGATCCACGCCTCGATGCCCTTGATCATGTGGGATGGTAACTATATACAAGGGCTCGACGTCCTATACATGCATAGCCACATATCGGGGGTCAAATCACCAATTTGATCCAATTTTAGAAGTAGGTCTGTTGTATCTACTGACAAAGGATGGAATTGCTGTTACAACGGTGCCTGAATTACGATCTACATAACAGTCTTAAGTAGATTTTTCGATCTTGTGTTAGATTGTCGATGCCCTCGACACTGTATAGGTCGAACATCTTTAAAGGACAGAGTTAGACAGAACAGTCCTACTCTAAAATTGGATCAATTGGTGATTGACCCCGATATGTGGCCTATGCAGTATAGGACGTCGTGACCTTTATGTTCCATACCACATGATAAGGGGCATAGTAACCATCTCATATGCATTGAATGGGCTGGTCGTTGGTCAAGCATGCTCTCTTGAGGTTTAGCCAACAAACTTTTGTTGTGTGTATTTTTGTTTGCTGCCTTTGCTCGTGGCGTTCCCCTCCCGGGGGAAGGTGCTTCATTCTACTCGGATCGGGTAGAGGGACTCTCTTCCTGTGGTACACCTGGCCGTGTTGCATCCTGAGTTGGACAACGTGTATTTAAACCATTACTTTCTCTATAGTGCAGCGTTCGGAAACATCGCTATCCGGGCCTCAGCTGCCCACCTGGTCGTCCTGACTCTCTTGAGTGTGAGAAGTGCCCTCATCTTTGGCGCTCACCTAGTATATATCTCATACAGGACGTGAGTGTATCCACCGAATTGTATATGTATATCTTTTCTGCATGCTGTTACGTGTATTCTAGTTCTGGGAACCGTTGTATGTTAATTGTATATATAGTATTTGGTACTTACTGAGATTCCTTATAGTACTGTTGCCACTTTAGAAGAGTTTTTGTTCCCTGATGAACCCACCTATCGGTGGTGGGGGAAACGCGTCGTTCCCTGATGAACCCACTCTATCGGTGGTGGGGGAAACGCGTCGGGACAGGGATACGTGTATATATAGTCTGTTGTGTGTGGTGACGGATGTTTAGTCTAGGTGGCATTAACACATTTGTAGTTGTATGCAATAGGTTTTAGTGGGTAAGGTACTATCACTAGGTACTTATAGGGTTTCTAGTAGGTTTTCCTGGTGGGGTCGCCCTTTTGTTGGGGCGGGTTCCCCACGTATTAGGCAGTTTAGGTAGGGCAATTTTAGGGAATTGTTAGGTTTTATCAGTAATTTTCATTAAAAGTTATATTTTATATACCTATCTTGCCCAAAGGTATTGATATTCTCTGTGGTTTTTGTCTTATGATTTACGATACTGGGTAATATATATCGAAGTGGCTTTCTCCGCCTGGATAATAATAGGAGTACTGTTGTTGTTTTTTACATTCATGCTCTATTATATTTGCATACATTGTATTGTATTGCATATATTGTATTTGTAGTTAGCACAAAATCTAAGCAGTGTGGAAAGAAACAATAAATGTATACATAAATACATGGTAATTTACTCCCAAACTGCGTCTTGTCATAACAACGTAAGTGTATACATTGTATGATTCAGTTTCTAACCAATTATTTATGCAAAATAAAAATATATCCCAAATTGTTAAATAGAAACTGTGGCCTCATGTGATTAATACTTATCATCATTGCAAGATTCTGGGAAAGTGAGGGACAATGTGGGGGCAGAAGGAGCAGGAGGGGGATAAGGGAAGAGAGAGAGAAAAGAAAAAAAAAAAAAAACGTATGTGAACTCTGGTGCTCCTACAGTCATATATTCAACCATGCTCATACCACTGACCATGGTATGTGGTATACATATATTATGTTTCCTCAAAAATTATTATATAGGGAATCAGCAGGATTAAATAAATGCTGAAAATGAAAAAACTTCGTTTAGGCCTGAGTCTATATATCCATCTTGCCTCTTCCTGCAACAAAACTACATCCAGATCGCGCTTACTTTCCCCTAACTTTTTCACATAGATGCCTCAAAATTTTAGCACCTCTATTTTACCATTATGTACTTCCAAAATGTGTCTCATTAGGGGAGTGTCACCTCTAGTTTTAATAGTACTCAGATGTTTCGAGATCTGACGACGAAAATCCTGTATGGTTTTTTCCCCACATAGATCTTGGGGCTGGTACACATAGCCCCCATAAATCACCCCTCTGGTTTTACAGTTGATAAATTGTCTTATCTCAAATCTTCTCTTATCAATGGGATTAACAAATTCCTTAGTTTTCCATATGAATGGACGAAATGAACAGTTGCTACAAGGATATGAGCCTTACCACCGGAGACTGTAACCATGTTTTTTGGCTATCCCCCCTCCAAAGTGACTATGCACAAATTCATCCCTAAGATTTTTTCCTCTTCTATATGCGACACTAGGATATTTTGGAATCACCTCAGAGAGTACCGGATCTGTTTTCAGAATGTGCCAATGTCTTCTAAGTATAGCTCTCATTTTGTTGGCTCTATCATCAAAGGTACCTATACAACGAATGAAATCAGTTTTTTACTTCTTCTTTAGTTTACTGATTAATTAATGTCCTCTTTATATAGTCAAAGCACTTTTAAATGAATTCATCAAACATTTTTTGTGATAACCCCTTGCCTGAAAACGTGCATTTAACTTAATACATTCTTCATTGAATACCTCTAATGTAGAGCAGTTCCTACGAGCCCTAAGAAATTGGCCTATGGGAATCCCCTTCTTTAGGGAAGGTGGATGCCAGCTAGAAAGTGTAACAAACTATTGATAGCCGTATTTTTCCGAAATATCTGTGTCTGAATCTGCTTATTTTCATCCAACATAATTTGAAGATCCAAACAATTAATTTTCTCTCGATGAATTTCAAAAATAAATTTCATCCCAATTTCATTATCATTGAGTCTAAATACAAAATCCTTAAATAATTCTTCACTACCGTCCCAACAAATCAATATATCATAAATAAAGCACCCCCAAAACAATATCTGATCTGTGAATATTTGAAAGTGTTCAGAAAAAACAATAGCATCCTCCCACCAACCTAAAAATAAATTAACAAAGCTTGGCGCACAGACTGTGCCCATGGCTGCTCCCTTTATCTGGTGTTAAAAGGTGCCATCAAACAATCAATAGTTATGTGTCAATACAAAATCCCATAGCTGTAAAACAAAATCATTATGTTCCATAAATTGCGTACCTCTTGTATTCAAAAAATACTTGATTGCTTTCAGGCCTATTTACTATATTATGGCACAGGTTGGGGAGGACATGTGGATTGCTGATTAGAGGAGAGGGATGTTAAATGAATATATTAACCCCCCCTCATTTGGACAATCTTTAACCGACAACACTTGTGTTGGTAGGGCACACTAGCTCCCACACATTGATCTCCATGAAGATTCACCATCTTGGCACAACACCACTGATAGGTATTTATGTACTTATCCATTTAAAGTGTAACTTTACCACAATTTGATGCTAGACTGTGCATCCCCATTGATGATTCCTTAACAGCTGGATGAAATGCATTTGAGGTATTTCTATAACCTTTAGATAGTCATGATTTGGATATGTACGTGATTTCTGGTTTGGCTCATTCTCAATGTTTTTTTGCATTCTCGCTTGCTAGCCCACATTATGCTCGTCTAAAATTTCTTGACTATTACATAAACGTATCTAGGGACAATTAAGTGAGGCTAACTGGCACTGTGGGGTTGCCCTTATTGGGGCGGTTTCTCCGCTAAGGGTTTTTTTTTTTAGAGTGAGTGGTTATTAGGGAGAGTGTACATCTATTTGTTCACCCCTTCATATACATAATTTTCTTCATAATTGGTCCCTATCAGTCTTTTTTGTTTAATTTTTTCTCATGAGATTTATTAAAAGTTAAGTTTAAATTGGGTAGTAACCTCTTTTTGGGTTAATGTTACTAGCTTCCCTTACCCTGTGGACCAGTGTTGGATGTTTTCAGTGTAGGAGCATCCGAGTTGTCCTCTGACTCCCAGGATCTCTCTTATGGCCCAAACTCTTTTCCAGTCAACTAGATAATACCACTTTCCCTTAATAGTCTTCTTGGCTAGGATCTTTTTAACTTCAAAAGTATCAGCTTCAACTTCAGGAGGCAGAGACATATTTTTTGGGATGAAATGGCTGAGGACCAGAGGTTTGAGAAGCGAGACATGTAAGGAGTTCAGTATGCCCATTGATGGAGTCAGGCAGAGTTTGTAGGCCACAGGGTTGATGTGCTGGATGACTTCATATGGCCCCAGGAAGCATTGAGCCAGCCTGAGGCCAGAGATGGACATTCTTTTACTGACAGCCAAACTTTGTCTCCTAGAGAGAGATTGGAGGAGACCTTCATTTTCTAATCCTTCTGTGACTTGGTGCGTGAGGATGCCAGTTGAAGTGAACGTTGGGTTTCTTGCCAAGTAGTGGTATTGTCTTGGAGTTGGGCATCTACAGCAGGAACATCAGACATGGTGGATATAGGAAGAGGAGGATGAGGATGTTGACTATAAACAATAAAAACTGTGATGCTCTTGCAGAATCTGAGTCAAGATGATTGTATGAGAACTAGACCCAAGGAAAGAGATTATATCAGTTATCTTGACAAGCAGAGACAAAATGATGCAGATAATTTCCATGTATGTGATTCACCCTTTTGACTTGCCTGTTAGAGGGTGGCATGCAGTGGAAAAGTCCAACTTGACTTGGAGACAGGAACAAAGGGCACGACAAAACTTAGACACAAAGGCTGAAGCAAGAGGTTTTGTTGCAGGCACAAGTGGCACAGGAGAGAACAAAAGTCTTTGACATCTTGAACAAGATTAGGCCACCAATAATATTAAGATGTAAGTGAGAAAGAGTTTTGGATTCTGGGATGACCAATCAGCATAGAACATTGTCCCCACTTCAAGATTATTTTTCCTAAGGCAGGATGCATGAATGTACAAGTTGGAGAGCTGCAGAGATCAGACGCTTAGGCTGAACAATATGCCGTGGTGCAGAGACAAGGGCAATAATATCAGAAGAACAAGAGTATTGGCCTTGAAATTCTTGTCGGCTGGTTTTAAATGTAACAAGAAGTGAGAACAAGAGGAGAAGAGGGACCATCTAGTTTGACAAGGTTTCAACCGCTGTACCGTCTGAAGATACAGGATATTCTTGTGACTCGTATAAATGTTTACGAGATGACGAGCCACTTCCAGCAGATGGCATAATTCTTTTAAGGCCAACTTAATGGACAGCAATTCTCGATCCTCAATAGAATAATTTCTTTCCACAGGGCAAAAGGTGTTGGAGTAAAACCCACAAGTGATGGTCTTGCCGCTAGGAGTTTTCTATGTTAGGAGAGCTTGGCTCCCACAGATGAGGTGTCCACCTCAAGGAAGAAGGGTTTTTCAAAGTTCAAATGAGACAAGATAGGTGCAGAGGAAAATGAAGATTTCAGATGGATAAAAGCTTCTTTAGCTCCTGACGGCCAGGGTTTTGGGTTACCGTTCTTTTTTGTGTGCACCACCACAGTGGAGAAACAAGGAATGAACTGACGGTAGTAGTTTGCGAACCCCAAGAAGATATTTATGGTCCAAAGTACGAAGTACGACTGGTTGAGGCCGTCAATTTGGCAGGATCCATTTGCAGACCCTTATCAGAGACAAGGTAGCTGAGGAAGGGTAGGCTATACGGTTCAAAGACTCACTTTTTGAGCCTGGCATATAGATGATTGCTACATAAGGACCGTGGTCCTGATGATTTTCAAGATTAGACCAGAAGATCAATGTGTCATCAAGATATACCATGACACAAACATATAGGAGGTCTGTGGAGATCTTGTTAACAGAATCTTGGAAGACAGCAGGAGCGTTGCATAGATCAGACGGCATCACAAGATACTCAAAGTGTCCATGACGGGTGTTGAAGGCGAGTTTCCATTCATCATTTTCACGTATGTGAATCAGATTATAAGCTTCCCACATGTCAGGTTTACTAAAGATCTTGGCTCCACGAACACGGTCAAAGAGCTGGGAAATCATAGGCAACAGAGTCAATGCAGAGGTGAAGAGAATGATCTTTCTCTTCCATGAAGAAGAACAAAGCACCAGCTCCAGAGGAGGACTTGCGTATGAAGCCTTCCTGTAAATTTTCTTTAATATAGGCCAACATGGCCTGGGACTCTTCCCAAAGGAAGTGTAGTGCCAGTCAAGAGGTCTGTTGGACAGTCATAGGCCCGATGAGGTACAAGAGTCTCTGCTTGCTTCTCACAGAAGACGTCAATGAATTTCTGGTGTGGAAATGGTAGACCTGAAAGTGGAATGGGAGGTGCTAGTGATGAAGTGGCATGTGCCAGACGAGGTGCCATAAGACAGCGGGAATGGTAGTCTTGTTCTCAGCATGTGACCTTGTCCATTTGCCAATTGAGCATGGGATCGTGGCTAATGTTGAGCGATTATTATCGACAAAGTTGAAATCGGCACGGTATTTACGTTGATTGGATTTTTTAGATCACGCGATAATTTAGGTTAAAATCTGTGCATAATATATTAATATCGCGTTATTTTCGGCGCTTACTGTCATTTTGGCGGCCAGCAAATCAGCTTACAGAATAGAGCAGGGTGAGATGTGTGTGCGACGTCATGACTGGGATGTGTATGGTTGCGATTTGGTGAAAAAATACATGACCCCGTTTTACATAGAAAAGCCCTTCCTGTTCTGATCGTGTGTGTCGTATTCAAAGCAGTCCAGAAAGTCCCGGGCTGTCCGAATCCACTACCCAAAACTAATTAAAATTAATAAATTTTTTTGTATTCAAATAATAAAAAAAATTACAAAAAAAAAAAAAACCCAAGCAAAAGGGGAGCGAGTTACGCATGCGTTTTGGGAGTTAGCATGTGTAACTCTGCTTTCCATGCTTGGGTTTTTTTGTATTTTTTGTAAGTTTTTTTTTTATTTGAATAAATAAAAATTTTTTAAATTTTTTAATTAGTCTTGGGTAGTGGGTATGGACAGCACCCGGCTTTCTTGGGCTTGTTTTGCCCAGGCGGGGGGCGGTGTTTTCTGCTTATCCCTCCCCAGGAGCATCAAATTGAAATGGCATACCCATTCCCCTTTTTTTCTTATCTCAAGCGTAGGAGTGGTTGCCTCGTGCAAACAGTCAGGAAATTTTTCTATTTGTTACAGGACAGCTTTACTTTTTAGTGTGATCTTGAAACTTAGTTAGTCAGGGATTTGCGATTTTAGGTAGTTAGGCAAGAAATTTTAAAGGGAATCTTCGCTGTAAAGTCACGGGGGGGGGGGAAGCGGGGGATGGGGGGGGAGGAGGGGGGGGGGGGGGGTGGGCCCCCCGGGGGAAACAACGAAAGTCTATGAAAGGGTTGGATATTGTACAGCCCAAAACTTTGTTAGACATTGCATTGCCTTTATTGGATACAGCTCTTTTTAGAAAAAAGCAGGTTTTTGTTAGGTGCAAAAATCCCTTTTATTATCGCATACTTTCAGATAGGTGTTTTTTCAATTTTGCCCGCCAGTTTGTTGATATAGCCCCCTTTCAGTTAAAATTTTAATCCAGCAATTTTGTAGGTCACCACAGGGTTTATAGGTGCAAAAAAAATACCTTTTTTTATCCCGTAACTTTCGATAGTGTTTTTTTAAATTTTGCCCAGTCCGCTTTTTTGATATAGCCACCTTGCAGTTAAAATTTGAAACCAGAATTTTTTTTCCCAAGGTTGATGGTCCAAAAAAAACTTTTTTTTTTACGTTTTTAAATTTCAGTAAGTGTTTTTTCAAATTTTTTTCCCAGTCCGCTTTGTTGATATAGCCACCTTTTCAGTTAAATTTGAAACCCGCATTTTTGTAGCCACCACAGGGTTTATTTGGGGGGCCAAAAAATACCTTTTTTTTTATCCCCCATACATTTCGATAGGTGTTTTTTTAAATTTTGCCCAGTCCCGCTTTGTTGATTAGCCACCCTTTCAGTTAAATTTGAATCCAGCAATTTTTTAGTCACCCAGGTTTATAGGTGCAAAAAATACCTTTTTTTTTTCCCCTATACATTTCAGATAGGTGTTTTTTTAATTTTTTCCCAGTCCGTTTGTTGAATGCCCCCTTGAGTTTAAAATTTGAAACCCGCAAAATTTTTAGAAACAGGTTGATAGGGGCCAAAAAAATACCCTTTTTTTTTTCCGTTACATTTCAGATAGTGTTTTTTTTAAATTTTGCCCAAAGTCCCGCTTTGTTGTAAGCCACCCCTTCAAAATTAAATTTTACCCTATTTTTTAGTCACCACAAGTTGATAGGGCCAAAAAAAAACCTTTATTTTCCCCTATACTTTCAGATACGTGTTTTTTTTCACTTTGGCGCAGGCCAGTTTTTTTGATAGAGACCTTGCAGTTAAATTTGAATCCAGCACTTTGTATCACCACAGGTGAAATTTATAGCGCCAAAATTCCCTTTTTTTTCCGTATACTTTCAGAAGGTGTTTTTTTCAGCCTTTGGTCAGTACATGCTTTGTTGTTAGAGCTACTTTGCAGCTTAATATTTGAATACAGCAATTTTGTAGTCACCACTCAGGAGTAATTGATAGGTGCCAAAAACTACCCGTTATTATTCCGTATACGTTTCATGAAGTGTTTTTTCACTTATTGGAGTCAGGCTTTTGTGATAGGCTACTTGCAGGTTTAAATTTGAATACAGCAACTTTTGTAGTGTTCACACGCAGGTGAATAGATAGGTGCAACAAGTTACTGTTTTATTATCGTGATACCATTTCAGTACAGGTGTTTTTCACTTTGGTTAGTCAAGCTTTGTTGATATGAGTACTTTGCAGTTAAAGATTTTGAATACGCAGCCAATTTTTGTAGTCACCACAGGTTGAATTGATAGGTGCCAAAAATGTACGTTTATGTATCCGTATACATTTCAGGAAGGTGTTTTTTTCACTTTTGGTCAGTCAAGCTTTGTTGATAGAGCTAATTGAGCAGTTTAAATTGAATAAGCAATTTTGTAGTCATCCACAGGGTGAATTGATAGGTGCCAAAACTAACTTGTTTTATCTATCCGTATACGTTTAAGACAGGTGTTTTTTTCACTTTTGGTCAGTCAAGCTTTGTTGATATGAGTACTTTGCAGGTTAATTGTTGAATACAGCAAATTTTGTAGTCACACCCAGGTGAATAGATAGGTGCCAATATAGTACTGTTTATTATCGGTATACCATTTCAGGACAGGTGTTTTCTCACTTTGGTCAGCAGCTTTGTTGATAGGAGTCACTTTGCAGTTAAAATTTGAATAAACAGCAATTTGTAGTCACTCACAGGTGAATTCATAGGTGCCAAAAAATACCTTTTATTATCCCATATACACTTCAGATTCCGGTGTTTTTTTACACTTTGGCGCAGGCCAGCGTGTTCGATTAGAGCCACCTTGCAGTTAAATTTGAATCCAGCAACTTTGTAGTCACCACAGGAGTACTGATAGGTGCCAAAATAATGTACCTTTGACTATCGACGTTGACAGTTTCGGACCGGTGTTTATTTTCAGAGTTTGGTCAGTCAAGCGCGCTTTGTTGTAGAGCTACTTTGCAGTTAGATTTGAATACAGCAATTTTGTAGTCACCACAGGTGAAATTTTTGGTTTCCAAAATATACCGTTTTTTTATAGTATCCCTTTCAGGGCAGGTGTTTTTTGCACTTTTTGGTCAGTCAAGCTTTGGTGATAGGGTACTTTGCAGTTAAATTTGAAATACGCAAAATTTTTTAGGGCACCAAGGTGAATTTTATAGGGTCTCAAAAAAATACCTTTTTATTTTTTCCCCTATTTTCCCTTTTTTGTACGGGGGTTTTTTTCAAATTTTTTTCCCAGGGGCAAGCTTTTGGGGTTTATTTTGAGACCACCCCTTTCAAAAAATTTTTTGAAACCCCGCCAATTTTGGGAGTCAACCACCCGGTTTGATAGGTGCCCAAAAAAATACCCTTTTTTTTTTCCCGGGGAACATTTCCGGGTACGGGGTTTTTTTCAATTTTGCCCAGTCCCAGCTTTGTTTATATGCCCCCGTGCGGGTTTAAAAAATTTAATCCAGAATTTTGAGTCACCACAGGTTTATTTGGTGGCCCAAAAAATTTTTTTTTTATCCCGTATACCCTTTAGGGTAGGTGTTTTTTTTAAAATTTTGCCCAGTCCAGCCTTTTTGTTTGAATTTTTTTTTAAGCCACCCTTTCAGTTAAAATTTTAAACCAGCAATTTTGTAGTCACCACAGGTTGATAGGTGCCAAAAAATACCTTTTTTTTTTCCCGTATACATTTCAAAATACGTGTTTTTTAAATTTTTCCCAGTCCCAGCTTTGTTTTATAAAAGCCCACCTTGCAAATTTTAAAATTTTAATCCAGCAATTTTGTTTTTTTGGGCCCCCCCAGGTTGATAGGGCCAAAAAAAAACCTTTTTTTTAATCCCGTATTTCATTTTTAAATTACGTGTTTTTTTTTAAATTTTGGCCCCCCGTCCCGTTTGTGGGTATACAACCCCCTTTCAAATTAAATTTTGAATCCAGGGAAAAATTTTTAGTCACCAAGTTGATAGGTTTCCTAAAAAAATACCTTTTTTTTTATCCCGTTTACATTTTTAGGGTACGTGTTTTTTTTCACTTTGGCGAAAGGCCCGCTTTTTTTGTTTGAGGCACCTTGCAGTTAAAATTTTTAATCCAGCAACTTTGTAGTCACCACAGGTGAATTTTTAGCTGCCAAAAATAAGTTTTTAAACCCATTTCCCTTTCAGAAGGGTTTTTTTCCTTTTGGTCAGTCAAGCTTTGGTTTATAGGCTTCTTTGCAGTTAAAAATTTTGGGAAAACAGGGAAATTTTTTAGTACCAAAGGGGATTTGATAGGTGCCAAAAACTACCGGGTTTTTTATCCGTTTACGTTTCAGGACAGGTGGTTTTTTTTACTTTTGGTCAGTCAAGCTTTGGTTTTTAGGAAACTTTCCCCTTTTCAGTTAATTTGAAATACAGCAATTTTGTAGCCCCCCCGGTGAATGAAAAGGGGCCCAAAAAGGGACTGTTTATTATCCGGGATACATTTCAGGGGGGTGTTTTTTTTTAATTTTGGTTAGTCAAGCTTTGTTGATAGTGCTATTTGCAGTTTAAAAATTGGGAAAAACGCAATTTTTTAGTCACCACAGGGTGAATTGATGGGTGCCAAAAAAAAAAACCGGTTTTTTATCGTATTTCATTTCCGAAGGTGTTTTT
>JAODAL010053609.1:0-25169 GCA_025379985.1 Phyllomedusa bahiana
CCCCCGAGCCTTGCCTTAAAATTTTGTACCACGCTACACCTCGGCTGCCTCCGAAAGCAAGTCACGTCAGTGGAAGCAACCTGGTAGAACCCCCTCCACAGCAAGTCCAACCCACTTTGCGGCGGGCTCTGGTGAAAACCAGGACCTACTTAGATTCCGCTTCCTGGCGTGGCTTAACTATCATCGCTTGCGGTGGTCCAGAGGATCCACTACCGTTGCCCGTGACACCTAGCAGAGTCCCAGAAAAACTTTTTGATTTAAGGTCTTAAATTTATACTAGAAAATAATTATTTTCTACACAACAGAACCACCTTCAGGCAGACAAGGGGTACAGCCATGGGGACACCGGTAGCCCCGGCTTATTCGAACTTATTTATTGCCGCATTTGAGGAACGTTTAATTTATTCCTCCCATTTTTTCAAACAACATATTACATTATACAAACGTTATATAGATAACCTTTTCATCATCTGGTCAGCACCACTCTCTCTGATTGATCAATTCATTTCCCAGGTTAATAATAATACTTGGGGAATGAGCTTCACAGCACAGTATAACTCGAACAAAATCGAATTTTTAGATTTGGAAATATCTGTCACCAGTGGCATCTTCTCCACAACTAGCTTTTTAAGTCAATGGACAGTAATAGCTTTATACACTTTGATAGCGCCCATTATAAACCTTGGAAGCTAAATATTCCTTATGGACAGTTTAAGAGAGTCCGTAAAAACTGTTCCAAAGATGCAGATTTCGCCAAACAGGCCAATTTTTTGAAACGACGGTTTTTGGCAAAAAAAAAATAACAGGAAGAACTTCTGAATGACGCCCTCACTAAAATTCAGTGTCTTGAACAAAAAGACTGTATGGGCGTCACTAAGAGGCTGTAAGCCAGCATGGTGCACCACACGTTTTGCACCCTTATGTATTGCTTTTGTAATAACGGCAGCCACCCCCCCTCGTGCCCTGAGGATGTGTGAGTGGTTGTTCTATTGGTATTTTTGCATTTCTGCAGTCTCTCCATGCATCATACTGTGTTTTTTTCTGCATGCTGGTGTGAACAGGTACCGAGCTAATGTGCAGTCTGTATCATGTAAGTGTTCCCCTAGCTGTGGGATCTTTGAGTTGTTATTCAGCAATCAGCTGCACCTGTCAGCTTTTTTTCCCAGGAGCATATAAGGCTGGAGATGCCTGCTCCTGGGCCCAGTCTAGTACAGCTATTGAGCTGTGAAGAAGGCCCCAAATGGTGGTGTTTTCTAAGTAAGTAATGTCCTATTTTTTGTGTGTTTTTTTTTCCTAGTTAAACAAGGCATAAAGTGCCCCCCAAATGGAAAATTCAGCCCACTCCATGCCTCCTTACATCCCCTTTTCTGTCTGGGATGAAGTGGCGCCCTAGGTGGTCGCCTACCTTTGACAACACATCGTCCCGGCCCCCGTAAGAAAGGGCTTCATCATCATCATCATCATCGGGAGAAGAGAGCAGAAGCTTGCGTGTCAGGCAGTGGTGCAGCTCACAAGTCGGTAGTGTGGCCGGGAGTCAGCAGGGTGGCAGCAGTGCGAGGTTGGGAGCCAAACGACCACGATTTAGACCACCCACTTTGCAAGTCCCAGAAAGTAGCAGCACAGGGGCTCACCGGGGAAGCGGTGGTAACAGTCAGTGTGGAGCATTGGTGGTAAAATCCCCTACTTGGCGATGTGCCAGTTTTTTGATAAGACACCAGAGGAGGCGAACATGGCTATATGTAGAATCTGTGGGCAGAAAGTAAAGCGTGACCAGGGACCAGTGGCGTAACTACCGGGGTAGCAGGGGTAGCAGTTGCTACGGGGCCCCTGCGCTTAGGGGGGCCCCGGGGCAGCTGCTACTGCGTCCGCTACCCCGGTAAATGGGCCCCCCCGGGCCCCCCCGGCATGAACTTAACAGTTTTTCCCTTGCGGCGGCCGGGGGAGCTGCGGGGGCCCCGGGCGCATACTCCCTCGAAGCCCCCCCGGCCCCCAGCGTTCAGAGGCAGCGCTGCTCGTTAGAAGCAGGAAAGGACGCCGACCCCTTCCGCTCTGTTACAATCCCCTGCCGGGCCCCCCTGTGGTTTAAATGGGGGCGCGGGGACGGCCCCATCACCGCGCCGCCCGCGGAGCGCAATTGCCGCCGGGGGAGCAGGGAAGCAGAGCGAGCGGGCGCATCGGGGGGGCTTGGACCGAGGTGAGTAAGTTTTTCTTATTTTTTTCTACCCCATATGCCCCCCTATGCCCCCCCTATGCCTGGGCCCAACCCCCCAAAATGCCCCGCCAAAACCCCCCAATGCCCCCTATACCCCCATAACCTGCCAAAAGCCCCCCTATGCCAGCCTATCCCCCCATAACCTGCCTATACCCCCCAATATGCCTGCCCATGCCCCCCAATGCCTGCCAAAGCCCCCCATAAACCCCGCCTATGCCCCCCATATGCCCGCCATAGCCCCCCAATGCCTGCCATCCCCCCCAATTTAAAGGCCCCAAAGCCCCCCCATATGGGCCCACCTATAACCCCCCCCTTTGCCTGCCTCCAAACACCCCCCATAGCCCCCTGCCTATACATCCCCTAAATGCCTGGGCCCGCCTGCCCATTTCAGCCCCCAAAAGGGTGCCCCCCTAAACGGGCCCCCAATCTTCCTCCCGCCTATTTCACCCCCTATCTGCCCCGCTTCCTGCCAAAACAGCCCCCTAACTGCCCTGCTTCCCCGCCTATACAGCCCCCTATAACCGGCCCCGCCTATACAGCCCCCTATATGCCTAAAAAAATGCCTATACAGGGCCCCCCCTAAAGGGCCCGCCCCCTTTCCCCCCCTATATTGGGCCCGCCGGGAAACCCCCACAACCTGCCGTTAAAAACCCCCACAAACCGCTGGTCCTTTCTTTTAATGGGGGCCCCCCCAAGCTACCTAAAACCCCAACCAAAAAGGCCCCTATAGCCCCCACACCCCTGGGCCCACCTGTTGGCCCCCCCTAAAAGCTACCCAAACCCTGCCTGCCTATATGGGCACTTTCCCCCCCCTTTTTTCTACCCAAACCTTTTCCTATTTGGGGCCCCCAGAAAACCTAACTAAACCCTGCCCCCTAAATGGACCCCCCTATAGCCAGGGGGGGGAGGGGCTGGAAAAGTCAGGATTCTAAAATATTTGTTTCTAAATCTTTCAAAGGGGCAAGTGGTTTGGGAAGAAATTCCATCCCCAAAATGGCGGACTGGACCGGGTTTCAGAACCCAAAAAAGAAAGTCAACACTGGGCAAAGAAACTCACCCTTTTAGTCACAAGGTGGGAAATGCACTGTAATCTCTTTAAATGTCGCACAAGGCGTGTACACTGGTGTCTAAACCCCAAAAATGGCCCCTGGGATGGAGGTTATATACAAATCCCGCAGAAGCCTTGACAAATGGTACCTACCCCTATAAAGGTCACTGTATGGAGGGGAATAAACATCTGCAGAGTCCGTGTTAAACCCCTGTCTACCAAATATATGGTTTACTGTATGAATGGGAAAATACAGTCTGCAAACCTGTGTACACTGGGTCTACCACTATATGGTCCTGGGAAAGGAATAAAATACAGCCCCGCAGAGCCTGTGTACACTAGGTCTTCCACTAAATTTGGGCACAGTATGGAGGGTAATATACAGTCGCAAGCCCCCGTGTACCCTGCTTCAAACCCCATAGGTCCCCTGTATGGAAAAGGTTTAAAAAACAGTCCGAAAAGCCCTGGAAAAACTGGTGTCACCAATAATGGCACGAAGGGTTTTTTTAAAAACAACTGCCGAGCCGTGTACACTGGTGTCTACCCCTATAAGGTCACTGTAAAGGGGAATATACACTCTGTTAAACCTTGTACCCCTGGTTTTCTACCACTATAAATTTGAACCCCTCTTAAAGGAGGGGAAAAAACAGTCCCGCAGACCTGTGTACACGCTATCTACTACTAAAAAGGGCACGGGATGGTTGGGTTTTAAACAGCCTGCCAAACCTGTTCCCCTGCTGTTTTACCATAAATGGTCACGTAAGGGGGGTTAAAAATACCCGTCTCAGACCTGTGTACACTGCTGCTACCCCTATTGGTCACTGTTTGGGGGCCTATACCGTCTGCAGAGCCTGGTACACGGTGTCCCACCCCAAAATGGGCACTGTATGGAGGTTTTAAAACCGCCTGCAGAAACCCCCGTGGGACACAGTGTCTTCCCCCAACTTAAAAGGTCACTGTAAGGAGGAAAAATACAGCTGCAGAGCCTGTGTAAAACTGCTTTTCCAAACCCCTATATGGGCACTGAATGGAGGTAAAAATACAGTCCCCGCCCAAACCTGTGTACCTGCTGTCTACCACTATAATTTTCCCCCTGATGGTTTTTTAATATACCCGTCTGCAGAGCCCGTGTACACTGGTTTTTACCCCTAAATGTCACTGTAGGTTGTAATATACATCTGCAGACCTGTGTACACTGCTGTCTCCACTATATGGTCACTGTAGGGGTAAAATACAGTAGTGAGCCCGTTACACTGGGGTCTACCACAAAAAGGTTTACGGGATGGGGGGAATATACAGTCCCGTAGAGCCTTGTACACTGCTTCTACCACTAATGGGGCACTGATTTAAAGGGAATATACAGTCTGCACACGTGTAACTGGGCTATCACTATATGGTCACTGTAAAGGGGGTAAAAACAGTCTGCACAGGCTGTGTACCTGGGGCTATCACTAAAAAGGTCCTTATGGGGGTAATAAAACAGTCTGCAGAGCCCGGGAAAACTGCTGTCTACCCCTTATGGGCACGTTAATTTGGGGGAAAAATACAGTCGGGAGACCTGTTACATGGTTTCTACCCCTATATGGGGCAAATGATGGAGGGTTTTTATACACCTGCAGAGCCTGTGTTTCAAATAGTGCTTCCACTATATGGTCCCCTGTATGAGGTAATAAAACAGTCGCAAAAGCCTGGTACACTCTGTCCCACCTCTATATTGGGCCTGGGATGGAGGTTAAACACCTGCAGAGCCCCGGACACTAGTGTCCTTTCCCCTAAAATGGTCACTTATGGAGGTAATATAACCCGTCTGCAAGCCTGTGTACACTGGTGTCTACCACTAAAGGTCCCCTGTTTTGGGGGTTTAAATACAGTCTGCCAGGGTGAGTACACTGGTTTTCTACCCCAAAAAGGTCCCCTGTATGGAGGGAATAACATCTGCACAGGGTGTTACACTGCGTCCCACCACTAAATGGACACATAAAGGGGGTAAAATACCTTTTCAAGCCCGGTGTACACTGCGTCCCACCACTATAAGGTCCCCTGTAGGTTTGTAAAAAAACAGGCGGGAGACCGTGTACACTGGTGCCAACCCCTATAAGGTCACGTATGGTTTTTAAATACAGTCTTTCGAGCCTGTGTAAAACGCTGTCCTACCCCCATATGGTCCGTAAAGGGGTAATATACGTCTGTAGAGCCTGTGTACACTGCCCGTCCTACCACTATATGGCAAAGTATGGGGGTAAAAAACATACCCGAGCCGTGAAAACTGGGGGGGCTATCCCCTAAAAATGGCCTGTATGGAGATAAAAATTTTCAGTCGCAACCCGTGTACACTGGGGGTTACCACTATAGTCACTGTATGGTGGTTTTTACAGTCTGCAGAGCCCTTTTACACTGCTGGGCTACCAAATATTGGTCACTGTATGGGGGTAATATACTCTGCAGACCTGTTTTAAACTGCTGTCCAAACCCCTATAAGGTTTACTGTATGGTGGATTTTATACAGTCTGTAGAGCCTGGTACACTAGTATATACCACTTTATGGCACTATAATTTTTTAAAAAATTTTTTTAGACAGTAAAAGGGCTTTGGTACTGAACATTTAAAATTTTAAAAGGGGGATTATTCTCACTAAGGGGTGGAATTTTTGGTCGTTTCTGGCGGTATAAAACAGGTCCTTTTTGTAAACGTTTTGGTAAGGGGGTCTTAGTAAAGTGGGGTTTTATTGGGAGCAGTATGAAGGGGAATGTATGGTGAGGTATTTGCCCCCTTTTATTATCTACAAATTTTCAAAAAGCATGTCCTGGTACATGCTTGGGCAGGGAGGGGGGGGGGGGGCATCCAAAAGTTTGCTATGGGCCCCCGGCTTCCCCTAGTTTTCGCCCTTGCCAGGGGCCTAACCGGCACCAAGCCCGCATCAATATCAGCGCACCCCTCCGGGGGCCTGGGAAAACCTGTTTTCAGATGTGGGGGTTCCCCTCTTTTTGCAGCAACAGCAGCAGCAGCAGCGCCCAGGGGGCACGCCTCCCATTTCAGGCAGTAAAGGCTCCACCACCCTGCTGAAACAACCCCCTGTCTATTACACTTTTCCCCGGGCCAGATGCTCCTGCCCCGCCACTCATGGGCCAGCAGTCGTTCACCGAACCATTGCCAAAGAAAGCCAGCGTTTACCCATCCCAATGCAAATTGACCACCCCGTCCAAATTGGGGTACTGCGTCCCCCCCCTTTACGTGACACCCCCCACTTTTTTGGGGGGGCTCTACATGTATCCTTTTAAACAGAATCCCACAATAAGTGAAAAATGAACTTTTTGCCACAGAAGCAAAACCCAAGAGACTGGAGTGGCTGGATTTGAGATGTATTAGGGGAAAATACACAAACCCCTTAATTTTACTACAATTTCCCCCCCAAAAAAAGGGGAAAAAGAACCCTTGGTAAAAAAAAAAACCCTCAGAAACAATGAATTTAAAATTTAGGCGTGTAGGGGGAAAAAAAACACACACCCGTATTTTTTCCCAAATTACCCCACAATGAAGAGGTTAAATTAAGCCTTTGGGGTGAAACACCCTAAGAACAACCCAATGGAATTCAGCGTATAAGGGGGAAATAACCCCCCCTGACTTTATGAGAATACCCCCAAAAAAAAACAAAATCATAACGCTGGTTGAGTAACAATGTGGATATGACACACACCATAAAGGCTTTCCCCCCAGAAAGCTAAAAAAAAACGGGTTTTTTTTGTTTTTTTTTTAAAGATGCAATAAGGCACAGCAGCAGCAGCAAAGTTTTTTTGACAGACAACGTGAAAGGGGCGGAATTTAAGATGGCGTCCGAAATTATATGCGGGGGGCGTCCCCGAAGCGGGCTGGCGCTGATTGGCTTCATGCGCACTTTCCCATTGAGGGTCCCCCTTTCCCCCCCCCTCCCAATTTTCTCTCCCCCGGTAACGCCATGTGGGCGCGCCTTTTTTGAGCAATTAAAAAAAAATTCCCCTTTCCCCCGCAATCACCTAATCTTCGGCTTTGTGCAAAAATCAAATTTTTTTCCGAAATTCTAAAAAAAATTCCACTTCTTTTTAGAATCGATCCCCCCATCTCTACCTCTAGTATTAAAAGTATTATCGCGCCAAAGCCAAATCAGACATCAGGTTAACACTACGATAGGCAGCTTTCCTTGCGAAAACCGAAAAATTACTCCCCCAAACAGGTGACCTCCCCCCACCACCAAGCACATATAAGGTTTAAAAATCAGTTACCTATAAAGCTCATTTGTGACTATGCATAAGGCCAGAACATCAAGCGTAGGAAGAACAACACGTCCCCTACATATCAGAGTGAATGGCCATAGAGCTGGTGTAATGAAAGGAGACATGAAACAGAGCGCCGCACGATATCTGAAGGAGGTTCCCAATCTTTTTCACTTTTGAACATTGCTCCGATCGACTGCATTTCTACAGACTGCACCAATAGGTTTCAGCTACTCCATTTGGATGTTTTCGGTTACAAAAAATTTTAAAACCCCCCGGCTTTAACGAAATTTGGGAAGCTAATTTTTAATTAGTATTAAACACTGGATTAAATTCCCCCCCCGGGGTATTAGAACTTTTAGGGATGTTCACACGGGTTATTTTGGGAGGGGTTTCGTTCCATTTTTGCACGTTTTTTGGCTCCAAAAATGGCTGAAATCCCTCCCCCCTCCCCTTACGGGAACAAACGGTCACGAGAGGCTATGGAAATCCAGCCCCCTCCCCGCTCGCGAAATGGGCAGCGGGGAAAAAAGGAAAACCATTATCCCCCGACGGATACGCGCCATGGATAATGAGTCTAGGGGCCGGCGACTGCCCCCCCCCGCTCACGGCACAGGGGTGTAATTGTGGGCGAAATCCGTCCCCGCAATCACACTGTGGATAAGCCGTGTGAACATCGCCTTAAAGTTTTTCCACCACACAGGAGTTTTTTTCATTATTCACCGAACCCCCTTTTTCCATTCCCCCCGGTCTTTCAGTTAACAAAAATACAATACAACCCCCTTTTTTATAGCCCATTTACTTTTAGTTAGATTTTCCAATTTACAAAAAAAAAACCCCCAAACAAGCGCACTCGTTTTCTTCTTTGGGTTTTTTTTTCTCAAGCCCCAACATTCCCCACCCAATCACATTTGCACATTATATTTGAGTTTTCGTGTTTTCAGTACAGTGCCTTTACCATGTTATTTCTCATAGGGACGAGCTCACGCTGCTATTGCTTCTCTACAACGCACCAATCACTACAGATTATAGGGGTTTCTCAAGCTTCCGGCCCCGTACATTTTAGAACCCCCCTTTTCTCTCAATTGGTTCAGTCACACTTCCCGCCATTTTTCACTTTTTTCCATTGGTTCAGTGCTGCTCTATTCATTTAGTACATTGCGGCGCATACCGGGTTTTTATATTTTTTTGGACGCCCTTTTTTTAATTTTTTTCACAGTGCCGGCCCTTTTAAAGTTACATATTATTTGTGTCATTGCACAAAATTTTTATCCTATATTTTGAGGCTTTTGCTTTTAATAGACATGGCGTCATGATCAACTGACATCCGGCAACGGGGTTTTCATCCCCCGCCAAAACAGAAACCATCAGTGGTTCTCCTTTACTCTTACAATTATCCTTTTCTTTTTTTTCTTTGGGTTTTTCTTGTTTGGTACAACGTTTTCCTTTTCAAAAATTTGACATTTATCTTACCAATAGTGAACCGACCCCCCCTTTTAAACCGCCTGCTCTTCCCCACCATTAAAAATTCTGGGGAAGTGTCCGTGTTCACATGAAAAAAGCGTCAGTCTTGTTCTGTTTTTTTTATGGGCAAGGGGTTTTAGCCACCTTTTTGGGTTTTAAAAATAATAAAGACCCATTTTATTGAACTCCATCCTCCCGAGGACGGCTGCCCCCACGGGTGCCGGGTCGTGTCCTCTTCCATACTTCCCCATTCCCCTCCGCTGCCGGGTAGCGTGTGGGATCCGAGGACCTGCGGCTGCCGTGTTACAGGCTCGAACGGAGAGTCCTGCATGCTAGCACGAGAGTTGTGACTCTACATTACCAGCACAACTCATGCAGGGACACACCCCCATAAAAACCTTTATTGTCCTTCACAGTTACCATTTACTATCACGATTGCGCGCCCCCTATTTTTGTCTCTTTCTAGAAAAATAACACTATATCAAAGTACTTCAAGGTATAGAACTGCTCACCTGATATGTTGTACAGGATGGTACAACACATATAATAGCCTGAACAATAAATCATTATCTGTTCCGTCCATAGCAGCCAAACGTGTCTCTTTTGCTCCCGGGGAATCTCTCTGCACATGAGGACCAGTCCAAATAACCCGTTTTTTCTTGAAAGAGAATTACGCTCGGGAAAAGGAAAGAAACTAAAAACACCTGGGGAAATTTTCCAATAAACAGTGTTTTTAGTTTTATTAAAAAAGAAAAATAAACCGAACTTTTGCAGGGGTAAAGAAACCTACTTCCTCAGGTATAAAACTCCACAGTCCATCACTGCCCCCCCCCCCACAGCCCCTCACTGTCCCCCTCCCTCCCCAACCCCCCCATCCAACTGTCCCCCCCCAAACGCTCACATCCCCTCCCCTCCCCCCATCCCCCCCCCATCACTGTCCCCTCCCCCCCATCCCCCTCACTGTCCCCTCCACAGTCCATCACTGTTTCCCCACAGCCCCACGTCCCCTCCACACTCCTCACTGTCCTTTTCCCCAAGTCCCTTTACGCCCCCTCCCCCCCCCACAGTCCATCAGGCCCCTCGTCCACAGTCCCCTCCCCTGGGCCCCCCCCCTCCACAGTTCCCCCCTTCCCCCCCTGTTCCCCCCCCCCCCCCCCACATCCCCTCACTGTCCCCTCCTCCACAGTCCATCACTGTCCCCTCCTCCACAGTCCATCACTGTCCTCTCCACAGTCCATCACTGTCCTCTCCACAGTCCATCACTGTCCCCTCCACAGTCCATCACTGTCCCCCCCCACATTTCCCTCCTGTCCCCTCTTTCCCCATTTCCCTCACTGTCCCCTCCACCGCCATTTAATGCCCCTTTCCCCAAAACCCCTCCCCTGGGCCCCCCCCCACAGTCCCCCTCATGTCCTCTCCACAGTCCCCTCACTGTCCCCTCCACACTCCATCACTGTCCCCTCCACAACAATTCACGTCCCGTCCAAAGTCCATCACTGTCCCCTCCACAGTCCCCTCACTTTTCCCCCGCCACATTCCCCTCACCCGCCCCTCCCCCCGTCCATCAAATGCCTGTCCACATTTCCCTCCGTCCCCCCCACATCCATCACGCCTCCCACAGTTTCCCTCACTTCCCCTCCACCGTCCATCACTGTCCTCTCCACGTCCAAACACTGTCCCCCTCCAAGTCCCCCCCCTCGCTTTTCCTCCACAGTCCAACCTGCCTCTCCACAGTCCCATCGCTGTCCCCCCCATCCCCAGTCCAACCTGTCCCCCCCCACAGTCCATCACTGTCCTCTCCACAGTCCCCTCACTGGGCCTCTCCACAGTCCATCACGTCTCCCTCCACATCCATCACGTCCTCTTTCCCCAGTCCATCACTCCCCCCCCTCCACACTCCATCAACTTTTCCCCCCACACCATCACTGTCCTCTCCACATTTCCCTCACTGTCCCCCCACAGTCCCCTACTGTTCCCCCTCCACAATTCCCCTCACTGTCCCCCTCCACATTTCCAAACACTGTCTCCTCCACACTCCAACCCTGTCCCCGCCACATTTCCCTCACGGGCCCCTCCTCCCAACCATCACTGTCCCCCCTCCACATTTCCCTTTACTGTCCTCCTCCCACAGTTTCCAAACTCCCCCCTCCACAGTCCATCACTGTCCTCTCCTCCACAGTCCATCCCCTGCCCCTCCAAGTCCATCACTGGGCCTCCCCACAGTCCCCTCGGGTGTCCCCCCCCACAGTCCATCCTTTTCCCCCCCCAAAGTCCATCACTGTCCCCTCCACCTCCACACTGTCCCCTTTTCCCCCACCGTCCATCACGTCCCCCCCCCCCCCACATCCACCCCGGGCCCCCCCCACACCATTTTCCTTTCCCCACCCCCACAGTCCCCCTCATGTCTCCTCCACATCCATTTACTGTCTCCCCCCAGTCCATCACTGGGCCCCCCCACAGTCCATCCCCTGTCCCCCTCCACAGTCCCTCGCTGTCCCCCCTCCCCAGGTTTCCCTCAAATGTCCCCCCTCCCCATCCATCACTTTTCCCCCCCACACTCCAACCCCTGTCCCCCCCCACAAGTCCAAAAAACTGGGCCCCCTTTCACAGTCCTTTGCTTGGGCCCCACCCCCCAGTCCATCACTGTCCTCCTCCACAGTCCATCGCTGTCCCCTCCACAGTCCAATCGCTGGGCCCCCACCAAGTCCATGCCCGTCCCCCCCCAACAAAAGCCATCACTGTCCCCTCCAACACAGTCCATCACTGTCCCCTCCACACTCCAGCACAGTCCCCTCCACAGTCCATCACTGGCTCCTCCACAGGCCATCACTGTCCCCCACAAATCCATCCCTGCTCCCCACAGTCCCCTCATGGGCCCCTCCACAGTCCATCAAAGGTTTCCCCCCCACATCCATTTACTGTCCCCCTTTCCCCAGTCCCCTCACTGTCCCCTTTCCCCATTCAAACACTGCCCCTCCCCACGGTTTTTCCCTCACTTCCCTCCTCCACCAGTCCATCACCCTCCTCCACCCGTCCATCACCCTCCTACCCATCCACAGCCCTCCCCTGTCCTCCCACATCCTCACCCGTCCCCTCCTCCAAAAGTCCAACACTGTCCTCTTTCCCCCACGTCCATCAAAGTCCCCCCCCTCCCCAAAATCCATACGTCCCCCTCCTCCACAGTCCATCACTGTCCCCTCCTCCACAGTCCATCACTGTCCCCTCCTCCACAGTCCATCACTGTCCCCTCCTCCACAGTCCATCACTGTCCCCTCCTCCACAGTCCATCACTGTCCCCTCCACAGTCCATCACTGTCCCCTCCTCCACAGTCCCTCCTGTCCCCCTCCAACAGTCCCCACTGTCCCCTCCTCCACAGTCCATCACTGTCCCCCCCCTTCCCCATCCATCACTGTCCCCTCCTCCACAGTCCATCACTGTACCCTCCACAGTCCATCACTGTCCCCCCCTCTCCACCATCCACACTGGGCCCCCTCCTCCACAGTCCAAACACTGCCCCTCCCCACATTCCCATCACTGTCCCCTCCCCACTCCATCACTGTCTCCCCCCCCACAATCCCCCCACTGTCCCCCCCCAAAAGGTTTCCCTCACGGGCCCCCTCCCTCCACGCCCCCCCCCCTCCCCCTCCACACTCCATCACTGTCCCCTCCACACCCCCATAAATGTCCCCCCCCACACTCCATCACTGGGCCCCTCCTCCACACTCCCCCCGGGCCCCCTTCCTCAAGTCCCATCACTGTCCCCTCCTCCACAGTCCATCCCCCCGTTTCCCCTCCTCCACAAATCCATCATTTGGGCCCCCTCCTCCACATCCAACACTGTTCCCCCCCCCCACGTCCATCCCGGGCCCCACCCCACAGTTTATCCCCCCGCCCCTCCTTTCCCCGTCCCCTTTAAATGTTTCCCCCTCCTTTCCCAGTCCCCTCATGTGTCCCCCCCACAGTTCCCTCACTGTCCCCTCCACCCGTCCATCACCCCCCCCCACCTTTCCAAACCTGTCCTCCCCACATTTCCCTCACTGTCCCCCCCACATCCATCACTTTTCCCCCTCCCCCCCCCCCCCCCCGTCCCTCACGCCCCCCCTCCCAGTCCAAACACTGCCCCTTTCCTCCACAGTCCATCACGTCCCCTTCACAGTCCCCACGTCTCCTTTTCCACACTCCCCACTTTCAACTTCCCCCACAGTCCCTCACTGTCCCTTCCCCACAGTCCCACTGTCCCCTCCTCCACAGTTTAACACTGTCCCCCCTTTCCCCCACAGGGCCCCCCACTGTCCCCCTCCTCCCCCATCCATCACTGGGCCCCTCCACAGTCCAAACACTGTCCCCTCCACATTTCCCCTCCCCTGTCCCCTTTCCCCCACAGTCCATCATGTCCCCCCCCCTCCACAAATCCATCACGGTTCCCCCCACAATTTCCCTTTTACTGTCCCCTCCTCCCAATCCATCAATGTCCCCTCCTCCACATCCATCACTTTACCCCCCTCCACAGTCATCACTTTTACCCCCCACAGGCCACACTGTCCCCCCCCCCCACAGTCCACACTGCCCCCCCCCCACTGCCTGCCACACTGCCCCCCCCCACAGTCCATCCCTGTCCCCCCCCCCTCCACAGGGCCCCTCACTGTCCCCTCCACAGTCCATCACTGCCCCTTCCTCCACAGTCCCCCTTTGCTCTCCCCCCCCCCCCAGTCCCCTCACTGTCCCCCCCCCACTCCATCACGGTCCCCTCCACACTCCCACACTGTCCCCGCCTCCACACTCCATCACTGTCCCCCCCCTCCACCGTCCATCACTGTCCCCTTTCCCCCACAGTCCCCTCCCCTTTTCCCCCCCTCCACAGTCCATCACTGTCCCCTCCTCCACAGTCCATCACGGTCCCCTCCTCCACAGTCCATCCCCCGTCCCCCCCCCACAGTTTTATCCCCCGTCCCCTCCTCCACAGTCCCCCACTGTCCCCTCCTCCCCAGTCCATCACTCCCCCTCCACAGTCCATCACTGCCCCTCCACAGTCCCCTCACTTCCCCTCCACGTCCATCACTTGGGGCTCCTCCCCATCCATCAATGCCCCCTTTCCCCTCCATACGCCCCTTTCCCCCCGTCCAAACCCCTGCCCCCTCCACAGTCCATCACTGTCCACTCCACAGTCCATCACTGTCCCCTCCCCAGTCCTCACTTTCCTCTCCCCCAAACCATCACGTCCCCCCACAGGGCCATCACTGGGCCCCCTCCCCCCCCATCACTGCCCTCCTTTCCCCAATTCCCCTCACTGTCCCCACCCCCCACATTCCATCACGCCCCCCCCAAAAGTCCATCACTGTCCGCCACCCCCATCCCTCACTGTCCCCCTTTTCCCCAAATCCATCACTGTCGTCTCCTCCACAGTCCCCTAAATTCCCTTCCCCCCCACACCCATCACTGTCCCCTTTCCCCCACAGTCCATCACTTTCCCATCCCCCCCACAGTCCATCACTCCCCCCTCCACAGTCCCCCACTGTCCCCTCCAAACCCTCCATCCTGTCTCCTACACATTTCCTCCCCTGTCCCCCTCCCCCAGTCCATCATGTCCCCTTCCACATTTCCCTCACGCCTCCTCCACAAATCCATCACGTCCCTTCCCCCCACAGTCCCATGTCCTCTCCCCCATCCATCACTGTCCCCTCCACAGTCCATCACTGTCCCCTCCACAGTCCATCCCTGTCCCCTCCACAGACCATCACTGTCCCCTCCTCCACAGTCCACCCCATTCCCCTCCACAGTCCATCACTGTCCCCTCCACAGTCCATCACTGTCCCCTCCTCCACAGTCCATACGGCCCCCCCACAGTCCAACAAAGTCCCCACCTCCACAGTCCATCACTGTCCCCCCCCTCCACAACCCTCACTGTCCCCTCCTTTCCCCAAATCCCCCTCACCCGTCCCTCCCCCCACGCCAACACTGTCCCCTCCTCCCCATCCATCACTGTTCCCCCCCCCCCCCCCAAAAAAGTTTCCCTCACTGTCCCCTTTCCCCACTTTCCCTCACTGTCCCCCCCCTCCACAGTCCATTTACTGTCCCCCCTTTTCCCTTCCATCCTGCCCCCCCACAGTCCTTTACTGTTCCCCCCCCTCCACCGTCCATCACTGCCCCTTCTCCACATTTCCCTCCCCCCTGCCCCCCCCCACATTCCCCTCACTGTCCCCTCCTCCACAGTCCATCACTGTCCCCTCCACAGTCCAACACTGTCCCCTCCTCCACAGTCCATCACTGTCCCCTCCTCCACAAATCCTCAAAAGGTCCCTCCACAAATCCATCACGGGCCCCTTTCCCCATCCAAACAAATGTCCCCCCCCCCCCATCCATTCCCCTGTCCCCAACCCCCCCAACTCCCTCACTTCCCCCCCCTCCCCATTCCCTCACTGCCCCCCCCTCCCCATCCAACCTGTCCCTCCCACAGTCCACACTGTCCCCTCCTCCACATCCAAAAACTGTCCCCTCCTCCCAAAAGTCCATAAATGTCCCCCTCCCCACAAAACCATCACTGTCCCCCTCCTCCACAGTCCAACACTGTCCCCCCCTCCCCCATCCATCACTGTCCCCTCCTCCCCCAGTCCCTCACTGCCCCCCCCCCATTTCAAACACTGTCCCCCCTCCACCGCCCCTCAAATGTCCCCACCAAAAGTCCCCTCCAAAATTTTCCCCCCACAGTCCAAACACTGTCCCCCCTCCACAGTCCTTTACCCGTCCCCCCCCTCCACAGTCCATCACTGTCCCGTCCACCGTTCATCACTGTCCCCTCCCCCCACATTTCCCTCACTTTTCCCCCATCCTCCACATTTCCCCACTGTCCCCTCCTCCCACAGTCCATCACTGGGCCCCCTCCAAGTCCCCTCACTGTCCCCCCCCTCCACCATCCATCACTGTCCCCTCCTCCACAGTCCATCACTGTCCCCCTCCCCCCAGTCCATCCCCCGTCCCCCTTCCTCCACAGTCCATCACTCCCCCCCCTCCACAGTCCCTCCGCTTTCCCCCTCCACAACCATCTTTCCCCCCCCTCCCCCCACAGTCCATCACTGTCCCTTTCCCCCCACAGTCCATCAACCCCCCCCCGACATTCCCTCATTTTCCCCCCCCCACATTTCCCCACTCTCCCCCCCACAGTCCAACCACTGTCCCCTCCTCCACATCCATCACGTCCCCCCCCCCCAGTCCATTCACTGTCCCCTCCACATTTCCCTCACTGGCCCCCCTCCACCGGGCCACCCCTTTCCCCTCCCCAGTCCCCTCACTGTTTCCCCCCCAAGTCCCCACTGTCCCCTCCTCCACAGTTTCCTCACGGGCCCTCCACAGTCCCTCACCCCCCTCCCCCCCCCCATCCACCACTGTCCCCTCCACCACAGGGCCACCCCCTTTTTTTCCCCCACAGTCCATCCTTCCCCTCCCAAAGTCCATCAAATGCCCCTCCACATCCCCCACTGCCCCCCCCACAATTTCCCTCAAATGTCCCCCCACATCCCTCACTTCCCCCCCCCACAACCATCACTGTCCCCTCCACAGTCCATCCCTGTCCCCTCCTCCACAGTCCATCACTGGGCCCCCCCTCCACAAAATCACTTTTCCCCTCCTCCACAGCCCTTTACTTCCCCGCCCTTTTCCCCAGTCCACATTCCCCCTGTCCCCTCCACAGTCCATCACTTTCCCCTCCACAGTCCAACAAATCCCCCCCCCCCAGTCCCATCACTGCCCCCCCTCCACAGTCCAACACTGTCCCCTCCACAGTCCAAACACTGGGCCCCCTCCCCCCAGTCCACACGTCCCCCTCCTTTCCCCAGTCCCTCACTGCCCCTCCACCCTTTCCCTCACTGTCCCCTCCACAGTCCATTTTTCCCCGTTCCCCCCCCTCCACAGTCCATCTCTGTCTCCTCCTCCACATCCATCACTGTTCCCCCCCCCCTAACCCAAAAAGGCCCATACTCCCCCTCCCCCATTTCCCTCACTTCCCCCTCCTCCACAATCCATTTCTCTGTCCTCCTCCTCACTCACAGTCCCGTGTTTTTCTTGGCCCCCACCCGTCCCCTTATTCCAGTTCTTTTTTTCCCGATTTCCCGCCTTTTCCCCGGGTTTTGACATGGGCCCGTAAAAAACCCGGGCCCCCTCCGGGTCACCCCCATTTTTGTACACACCCGGGCCTTTAGAGTACAAAATCTTTGGGAGAAACATCATCGCAGTGAAACCCTTTAATTTTAGTGGAAAAAAAAAGCTGAACCCGGGGAAATAACAACTGAGAACATCAGGAAGAAGAAGAGTAAGATACCCAACCTCCCCGGGATGTCCCCCGGGGGAAACACTGCCCTATCCCGGGGGGACAACAGAGGGCCTGGGGAGCCATTTAAAAATTTAATAATAGCAAGGTGGGCGAGGGGCCCGGGGTGTAACCCAAGGAAAACATTTTGGGGTTCCCACATTACAGTAATGTACCAAGGCCCCCCTGAGGTTTACTTTTCCACCCGATTTTTACTGTTCAACAGTAAAAAGAACCATTCCCCCCAGCTGACTATTCCACATTTTTTACGCTCTTAAAAGAAAAAAAACCAGCCCCGAGTTTTATTTTCCCAGTTTACGCTTTTTTTTTGGGAAAAATACTCCTGAGGGGACTTTCCCCACAGAATTTTACAGCTCTTACAGTAAAGAACCCCGCTTTCCCGGGGGGGACTATTTTCCCCAGATTCACAAACCCTTTCAGTTAAAAAAAAAAACCACTCCTGGGGGTGACATTTCCCCAGAAAATTTACAGCCCTTTTCAGAAAAAAACCAGCTTCCCGAAGGGGAATTTCTCCAAAGCTTTTAAAAGTAAAAAAAAAATAGCTCCGGGTGACTTTTCCCCTTATTCACAGCTCTTACAGTAAAAAAACAGCTCCTGAAGAGACTATTCCACAGGTTCACCGCTCTTACAGTAAATTACCAGCTCCTGAAAAGACTGTTCCACAGGTTCACAGCTCTTACAGTAAAGAACAAACTCTTGAGGTGACTATTCCTCAGATTCACAGCTCTTACAGTAAAGAACTAGCTCTGGAGGTAATTATTCCCAGATTTACAGCTCTTACTGTTTAGTACCAGCTCCAGCAGTTTCTTGTGTTGTATCCTCAGACCAACCCTGACCTCATAGAGGCGTCCACTTTTCTCCTATCTCCAGCAGTGTCTTGTCCTGTATCCTCAGACCAGCACTGACCTCAAAGAGGCGTCCACTCTTCTCCTATCTCCAGCAGTATCTTGTACTGTATCCTCAGACCAGCACTGACCTCTTGGAGGTGTCCACTCTTCTCCTATCTCCAGCAGTATCTTGTACTGTATCCTCAGACCAGCACTGACCTCATAGAGGCGTCCACTCTTCTCCTATCTCCAGCAGTGTCTTGTGTTCTATCCTCAGACCAGCACTGACCTCATAGAGGCGTCCACTCTTCTCCTATCTCCAGCAATATCTTGTACTGTATCCTCAGACCAGCACTGACCTCATAGATGCGTCCACTCTTCTCCTATCTCCACATGTCTTGTGTTCTATCCTCAGACCAGCACTGACCTCATAGAGGCGTCACTCTTCCTCCTATCTCCAGCAGTATCTTGTACTGTGTCCTCAGACCAACACTGACCTCATAGAGGCGTCCACTTTTCTCCTATCTCCAGCAGTTTCTTGTGTTGTATCCTCAGACCAGCACTGACCTCATAGAGGCGTCCACTGTTCTCCTATCTCCAGTAGTATCTTGTACTGTATCCTCAGACCAGCACTGACCTCATGGTGGCGTCCACTCTTCTCCTATCTCCAGCAGTGTCTTGTACTGTATCCTCAGACCAGCACTGACCTCATGGAGGCGTCCACTCTTCTCCTATCTCCAGCAATAACTTGTACTGGATCCTAAGACAAGCACTGACCTCATAGAGGCATCCACTGTTCTCCTATCTCCAGAAGTGTCTTATGTTGTATCCTCAGACCAGCACTGACCTCATAGAGTCGTCCACTTTTCTCTCCTCAGTACAGCAGTGTCTTGTGTTCTATCCTCAGACCAACACTGACCTCATAGAGGCGTCCACTCTTCTCCTATCTCCAGCAGTGTCTTGTGTTCTATCCTCAGACCAGCACTGACCTCATAGAGGCGTCCACTCTTCTCCTATCTCCAGCAGTATCTTGTACTGTATCTTCAGACCAGCACTTACCTCATAGAGGCATCCACTGTTCTCCTATCTCCAGCAGTGTCTTGTGTTCTATTCTCAGACCAGCACTGACCTCATAGAGGCGTCCACTCTTCTCTCCTATCTCCAGTAGTATCTTGTACTGTATCCTCAGACCAGCACTGACCTCATAGAGGCGTCCACTCTTCTCTCCTCAGTACAGCAGTTTCTTGTACTGTATCCTCAGACCAGCACTGACCTCAAAGAGGCGTCCACTCTTCTCTCCTATCTACCAGCAGTATCTTGTGTACTGTATCTTCAGACCAGCACTGACCTCATGAGGCATCCACTCCCTTTTCCTATCTTCCCGCGTATCCCGTACTGTTCCTAAAACCAGCACTGACCTTTAGCGGCATCCCTCTTCTCCACCCCCAGCATTTTCTTGGGGTTCTATTCCCCAACCACACTGGCCTTTATTTAAACATCCCAACCTTTCCTACTCCAACAGTTTTTTTTCTATCCCCAACCAGCACTGACCTTTTATTTGAGGCGTCCACTTTTTTCCTATCTCCAGCAATAACTTGTACTTAAAAACCCCGACCCGCACTGACCTCATAAGGCATCCCCTCTTTTTCCTATCTCCCATGTCTTGTACTGGGAAACCTAGACCAGCACCGGGCCTCATAGAGGCTCCCCTGTTTTTCCTATCTCCCCTCAGTGCTTTGTACTGTAAACCTCAGACCAGCACTGACCTCATAGAGGTCCACCTTATCTCTCCTCAGGACAGGGAGGGCTTGGGGTTCTAACCTCAAACAGCACTGACCTCATAGAGGGATCCCCCTCTTTTCTCCTTTGTACACAGGTCTTTGTTCTATCCTCAGACCAGCAACCCGACCTATAAAAGCTCCCCTTTTCTGTCCCCGTACACAGTGTCTTGTTTTTTATCCCCAGAAAAGCACTGACCTATGGAGGCATCTACTCCCTGGGTCTCCACAGTGGGCTTTTTGTTCTAAACCCTTGACCAGCAAAAGACCTATTGAGGTGTCCACTCTTTCTCCTATCTCCACTATCTGTTAAAGGGATCCTCAGACCAGCATGACTCATAGATGGTCCCCCTTATCTTACTCCCATGTTTTGTGTTCTATCCCCAGACCACACTGCCCCCATAGAGGGATTTCCCTGTTCTCCCTTTTCCCCCACAGTGTCTTGTACTGCATCCTCAACCAGCACTGGGCCTCTTAAAATCCCCTCCCCCCCACTCTCCAGCATGTCCTTTTTTGTTTATTCTCAACCCCGCATGCCTTTAAAAGGCTCCACCTTCCTTTTATCTCCAAAAGGATCTTTTACATATCCTCAAACCAGCAGACCCCCTAGATGCATCCACTCTTTTTCTCCTCCAAAATTAAATGTCTTTTGGCTGTTTTCTAAGACCAAAACCTGACCCATGGAGGGGTTCCCCTCTTTTTCCCCCTCAGTACAGCAGGGGCCCCCATGCTGTTTTTTCTTCAAACCAACAAATTTTACTCATGGTTCGTCCCCCTCCTTTTCCTTTTTTCCAGTATTCTTGTGCTGTATCCTCAGACCAGCACTGATCTCATGGAGGCATCCACTCGTCTCTTCTTTCCCGGGAGTATCTGGTTCCCCAACCTTATATACCTTCAACCTGACTTCAGTTCTTAGGGTATGAGAACTTTGGAACCTTGCTGCAAACCCTTTTTCCCACCCCCAACGCTTGATCCTAGGTTTGCTTTTTTTTTATTTGCAATCACATATTGGGAGAAGGTTCATTATGACATAGACCTGGACATGGGCTGTTGTTGATGGGGAGAGGATCACATTTAAAGAATTTTGATGGGGGGAAAAGGACGATTTTGTCTATGAAGGGGTTTGGACGGGTTTTAAGGTTTTCATTAATAGTAAACTCCCGGCCCAAACAGCCCGAAGTAAATATGTTAATCACTCCCAAATTTATTTGAAGATTTCAACTGTAGATAATTCTGGGGGTGTTTCTGGGTCAGGAAAAATCAATCCACGCCAAACCACAACACGAACAGGGCACAGAGCGACAAAGCTCAGGAAATCATCAAGGTATAAAGGTTTAAATCTAACATTGAGAAAGGCTTTCACCAAATAACTGGGGGAAGGGGGGAGGGGCCCTTACTTATTAACACTATAAGTTTGGGGGCCTACCAAAAATTTTTAACAAAAGGGCTAAACTGCCCCAAACCCGAAAACTTAAAATTAAAAGGCAACTCCTTAAACCCTAGAAAAATAACATTTCATTAGTTCTTTAATCCCTTTTCCATCAAATGTTTTTTCACCCTTTTCTTACTTTTTCCATTTTTCTTTTTTCACCCTTTCCCTCACTTTTTCTCCTCTTTCCCCTCATGTTCACCTCCACCATCCCAGTTCCCCCACCTCCATCTCTGTTGTCCTCCACCATCCATCACTGTTTTCCTCCAACATCCATCACTGTCCTCCTCCCCATCCATCACGGGGCCCCCTTTCTTCCCCACTGTTTTCCCCCTCCACCATAAATCACCGGGTTTTCCTCCACCACCATCCCCTGTTTCCCCCTCCCCCATCCCCTCAATCCCCTCCCCCATCCATCACTGGTCCCCTCCACCATCCATCACTGTTTTCCTCCACCCTCCATTCACTTTCTCCTCCACCCCCTTTCCCTCACTGTTTTTCCCCCACCATCCATTTACTTTTTTCCCCAACCCTCCCCTCAAAAATTTTCCCCTCCACCATCCATCACTGTTGCCCTCCAAACCCCCCCAAACCCTGTTGTTTCTCCACCTCCTTCACGTTGTACTCCACCATCCATCACTGTCCTCCTCCACCATCCATCACTGTTGTCCTCCACCATCCATCACTGTTGTCCTCCACCATCCATCACTGTTGTCCTCCACCATCCATCACTGTTGTCCTCTCCACCATCACTGCTCTCCTCCACCATCCACTACTGCTCTCCTCCACCATCCAGCACTGATCTCCTCCACCATCCATCACCGTTCTCATCCACCACCCATCTCCGTCCTCATCCACCATCCATAACCGACCTCATCCACCATCCACCACCGTTCTCCTCCCCTATCACTTTTCCGCTCACCAGCCATCACCGTCCTCATCCACCATCCACCACCGCTCTCCTCCCCTAAAAACCTTTTTCCGCTTTCCCTTTCCCTCACTGTTCTCCTCCCCCATCCCCCCAGTCCTCTTTCCAAACCCCCCCTCATCCACCATCCATCACCGTCCTCATCCACCATCCATCACTGTTCTCCTCCCCTATTTATCACTGTTCCCTTCCCCATTCATCACTGTCCTCCACCTTTCATCACTGTCCTCCTCCACCATCCATCAGTGTTCTCCTCCACCATCCATCACTGTCCTCCTCCAACATCCCCACGTCCCCTCCCCCCATCCATCATGTCCTTCTCCACCACCCAAACACTTTTTCCCTTTCCCCCACCATTCCCTCATGCCTCCTCCACCATCCATCAGTGTCCTCCTCCACCATCCATCAGTGTCCTCCTCCACCATCCATCAGTGTCCTCCTCCACCATCCATCACTGTCCTCCTCCACCATCCATCACTGTCCTCCTCCACCATTCCCCCCCCTGTCCCCCTTCCCCCATCCATCCCCTTTTTCTCCTCTCCACCAAACCATCCCCTTTTTCTCCTCTTTCCACCATCCATCACTGTTCTCCTCTCCACCATCCATCACTGTTGTCCTCCACCATCCATCACTGTTGTCCTCTCCACCATCCATCACTGTTGTCCTCTCCACCCCTCCATCATTTGGGCCTCCCCCACCATCCAAAAACCCGTTTTTCCCCCCCACCCTTCATCAATGTTTTCCACTCCCCCATCCATCACTGTTTCCCCCCTTTCCCTCACTGTTCTCCTCCCCCACCATCACTGTTGTCCTCCCCCCTTTCCTCCCTGGTTCTCCTCTCTTCCATCCATTTGCTATTTTCACCACCATCACTGTCCCCCTCCACCATTTCCCTCACGGGGTTTTCCCCCACCCTCCCATCACTGGGGCCCCCCCACCTCCATCATTCCTCCTTTCCACCATCCAACACTGTCCTCCTCCCCCATCCATCACTGTTCTCCTCCAAACCCTTTATCAAAGGGTTTTCCTCCACCATCCATCACTGTCCTTCTCCACCACTCTTTACTGTTCTCCTCCAACATCCATCACTGTTCTCCTCCACCCCTTTCCTTTAAGGGGCCCCTCCACCAAAAAACAACCCCCCCTTTTTTCCCTTCTCCTTTAAACCATTTCAAACACTGTTTTTCCGCCAAAAACACACTGGGTTTTCCTCCACCATACTTACCGGTTCCTTCCCCATACATCACTGCCTCCTCCACCATCCATCCTGTTTCCTCCACCTCCCTCAGGGGCCCCACCATCCATCACTGTTTCCTTCACCATTCTTTACTGTTTTCCTACACCATTAACACTGTTGGCCCCCCCCTTTTATACACTGTTTCCCCACACCATTCATCACTGTTGTCCTACACCATTCATCACTGTTGTCCTACAAACCCTTTTTTCCTGGTTTTCCTTTCCCCCATACATCACTGTTCTCCCTTTACCCCCAAACACTGCTCCCTCCACATCCCTCAACGTTTTCCTCCCCCCATCCATCCCTATTGGGCCCCCAAAACCCTCCATCACTGTTTTTTCCTTTCCCCCATCCATCACTGTTCTTTCCTTTTTTTCCACCAAAAACTGGGGGTCCTTTCCACCCGCCATCACGGGTTTTCCTTTTTTTACCATCCAACACTGTTCTCCTTTTCCAAACCCCCATCACTGTTCTCCTTTTCCCCCATCCATCCCCTGTTCCCCTTTTCCCCATCCAAACACTGTTCCCCCCCCCCCCCGCCCCCCCCCCCCCCCCCCCCCCCCCCCCCCCCCCACCATCCCCCTGTTCCCCCCCAAATCCATCACTTTTTCCCCCTCCACCATCCCTCCTGTTTTTTCCTCCCCCCCGGGATTTTTCTTCCCCCCTCTCCCCGGGATTGGGTTTTCCCTCCCCTCCGGAATTTTTTTCTCCTTCCCCCCTCCCGGGAATTTCTCCTCCCTCTCCGGGAATGTTCCCCCTCCCCCCTCCGGCCCAAAGGGGTTTTTCCCCCCCTCTCCGGGAATGTTTTTTCCCCCTCCCCTCTCCGGCATTGTTCTCCTCCCCATCCATCACTGTTCTCATTTCCACCATCCATCACTGTTCCCCTCCCCACCCCCCCTGTCCCCTCCACATCCCCACTGTTCTCCTTCCCCCATCCACCCCTGGGTTTTCCTCCCCTCTCCGCAATTTTTTCTCCTTTCCCCCCTCCCAAAATTTTTTCTCCTCCCTTTTCCCCCCCTTTTTCTTTTTCCCCCCCTCTCCTTGTTCTCCTCCCCTTCCCAAATTGGGGTTTTCCTTCCCCTTTTCCGGGAAATTTTTCTCCTCCCTTCTCTGGCATTGTTCTCCTCCCCTCTCCGGCATTGTTCTCCTCCCCTCTCCGGCATTGTTCTCCTCCACCATCCGGCATTGTTCTCCTCCACCATCCCCCGGGTTTTTCCTTTCCCCCATCCAGCCCTTTTTTCTTTCCCCCAAAACCCATTGTTCTCCCCCCCCTTCCCCCTTTGTTTTTTCCCCTTTTCCGGGATGTTCTCCCCCCTTTTTGGCCCTTTTTCTCCTCCCCTCTCCGGGCATTTTTTCTCCCCACCATTTGGGAAAGGGTTTTCCCTCCACCATCCGGCATTGTTCTCTCCCCTTAACCCCATTGTTCTTTTTCCCCAAACCATTTTTCTGTTCTTTCCTCCACCATCTAGCATTGTTCCTTTTTCCCCCCTCCCTTTTTTCTCCTCCCCCCATCCGGCTTGTTCCCTCCCCCATCCGGGAAAATTTTTTTCCCTCCCCTATCCCAAATTTTTCCCATCCCCTTAAACCACATTTTTCTTTCCCCCAATCCATCACTGTTCTCCTCCCCTCTCCGGCATTGTTCTCCTCCCCTATCCGGCATTGTTTTTCCTCCCTATTT
>JAODAL010053610.1:0-25169 GCA_025379985.1 Phyllomedusa bahiana
GGGGGGAGGCGGGCCCAGATGGTAGGCCGGGGGGGGGGGGGGGGAGGGGGCCAGAGGGTGGACCCCGGGGGGGGGGGGGGGAGGGGGCCCAGAGGTGGCGCCGGGGGGGGGGGAGCGGGCCCAAATGGTGGGGCCCGGGGGGGGGGAGGCGGGCCCAGAGGTGGGGCCCGGGGGAGGGGAGGAGGCCAGTGGGGGGGCCCGGGGGGAGGGAGGCAGGCCAGATGGTGGGGGCCCCGGGGGGGGGGGGAGGCGGGCCCAGAATGGTGGGGCCCAGGGGGGAGGCAGGCCAGATGGTGGAGGCCCAGGGGGGAGATAGGGGGCTAGATGGTGGAGGCCCAGGGAGGGGGAGGCAGGCTAACTGGTAAGATATGGGGTGGGGGTAGGGGTTATCTGATAGGACCTGGTGGGGGAGGTAGAGTATAGCTGGTAAGGCCCCAGTAGTGAAGCCACTTACCAGCCTAATTGAATGGTCCTCCGCAGGAGCAGGTATCTTCTTGCCAGGCAGGAAGCTCATCAGCTCAGGGGGCGGGGCCGGATCACTGAGCAGGCGGAGCCAGATAGTGCTCTTTTCCTGTTCACCTAGCTGCCGGCCCCGCCCCCTGAGCCCCCTGAGCGCACTGAGCTGTGCTGCCTGCTCCTTCCTCACTGTATGAGCAGCCCCCTGTGGAGCACAGCTCAGCAACAAGGGCCGGGTAACTCAAGGCAATTCTCCTCCTGGGCACTGAGAATTACATAGGTTCCTGCGCTATTCTATACTTTTTTTGTGTTATACAGATGTATAAAGGCCACACAGAGGCCTAAAGAGCTCTCTTTTGTTCTCCTTCGAGGCATTTCATCCTATGGATACGTTTAGCGTATGTCGGGAGGTAGATCATAAACATGGTGTGTACTGTGCATCACAGCCTCTCCTTCCTGTGAATGTATAAGCAGTTGTCATGGCCTCATCCCTGAATAGTATTAGGCTGTTGTCTAGGGGGCTGTGCTGTAAGAATTTACACACCCTGTGGCCAAAGGTATCTTTCACCTCCCGATATGCCAATGCTTAGGCTATGTTCACACGGCTGATTCACGCCGTAATTGCGGGACGGATTTCGCTCGCAATTACGGTGTGTGTACGGGAGCGGGGGGGCCGGCAGCTCGCCGGGCCCATAGACTTCCATTATACACGCCGCATATCCCACCGGGATAATGTGCATGTCACTTTCTTCCCACTCGCCGTATTTCGCGAGCAGAGAAAGGAGACGGAATCCATAGTTCTCTATGAGAACTATGGATTACCATAATGACAGGGTCCGCAGTACGGCGCGCAATGCGGACTGAAATCCGTCCCAAAATCAGCTATTTGAACATAGCCTTACTGTGCTCATGTTTGTCTGCGGACTCCAAAGCAAGTTTAAAAAAAACAATAATTTCTTAAATGTAGTAAAAGTATATCAATTTCGTACATTTGTTTTTCCTATTCCATATGGCTGTGCGTGGATGGAGGGGGGCATCAGGTCACAGCCGGCCAGTTGAATTTTCCTTGAGAGGAGTTGCCATGTGTCTGTTAGCCTTGGGCACTAAAATACCTTGCACTGGCCCTGGTTGTGGACGTCTCCATTACCTCCTGGCCGGTGCAGTTCCTGAGATGTCATCTCTATTTTTTAAACATATTTTATTGGGTTTTATTCAGTTTTAAAATAAAGAAAGTAAAATACATAACAATAGAGTAAGAACAGGGTAAAGGCTTGTGAGCAGCAATATACAAACTAGCAATAAAAAATAGACATAGATCTCACGCCACTACATTGGCGTCGGTTTCCTGGGTTAGAGAAAATAGTTATCTCGGCAGTTTAAATTGCTTAGTATAACAGTTAGTTCCTAATTAGGCTGCACGATGAACCACACAGTAAACAACACTTTTGGAAAGCATTAGACTAACAAAAAGTAAGTAGACCATTTCACCCACTTTAGTAAATAAAAGAGTGGGAGTATGAGGCAAATATATAAACAAAAACACACAAAAAAAAATAGAAATAGAAATTAGTAAAATAAAAAAATGAGTGAATAAATGAATAAGGTGAATAAATGATTAAGTAAATAAATGAAAGTAACAAAGTATTGAGTGTGAGTCTCAACCTCATTACCAGGGGTGAGGGTGAGAGAGGGTGGGATGTGAAGGTCTCGGTGAAAAGTCCATTCTGGATTCATATATAGCCCTCATTTTGCGCCTCTCGAAGAGTGCCGGGGGGTGACCCGCAGCACACTCATATCTACGCCCCTTGCAGTATCAGAGATACTTAAGTGAAACCATCAAGGCTGTTTCAGAGGCCCTAGGGTTCCCATCAGGGCTGCCCTAGCATAGCAGCCCATGTACTTGAAGGAGGACATCAGATGGTCTATCTCATCAGTAGAGAAATGTGCGAGAATAAAGGGTTTCCACTTAATGAAAAAATTTTCAGTGCGCAGTTCCTTGCGGCATTCCGCCTCAAGCTTATCCGATATCAGGTATTGCATTAGATTTTCGGCTGCGGAGGACAGGGGGTACTTCCCCAGAATCTGTGTTATCAGGGGGTCTTGTGTAGTGAAAGATCAGCAATTCATATGTCTTGGCTAGTCTAATGTGCCACTGCTGACAAAAAAAATCAATAAAGGCATCCCAATAGCTCTACGAAGAGGAGCATTCCCAGATTCCATGCCACATGGATGTAGCAGGGGCATGACATTTGGGGCAGGACTGCTGTCTATCTGGGCAGTTCCGTGATGGTGGGAGATTAAAGCCATAATATGCGTTGTGCACTATTTTGAAATGGGTTTTCCTCCAGGTCTTACATATTACTTCCCTTCACACCCTTCGGAGACCCCTGGTGATTTTATCCGGGAGGTCCGGGTCTCCTAACTTGCCCCATTTTACAAACTGAGATCTCCCATCCTTGCTCCAATCCCATCCCTCAGAATACTATAGATATTTGAGAGAGTGAAAGCAGAGCTGTGGCACCTCCTAAGAGAGTCAAAACCATTGGGGGAGCACACCTTTACCAGGTTTCTTAACTTAGACTTGCAGAAGGAGAGAATTTGCAATGCTGGAAATACATGGGCTGGGAGAAGAGAGAACCTGTCTCTCAACTCAGTTGGGGTTAGCCACCTTTTTTCTTCTAGATGCATTATATGTTCAGCACGAGTCACACCTTTTTCCCTCCACAGTCGAAACATAGGGTTTTCCCTGCCTTGAGTAAAGTCGGGGAGTTCCCATAGGGGTAATGCCTTTGACATCTGATATGGTAATTTCAAGATCTTGCATACATGCTTCCAAGTTGCGATCGTGTCTTTTAACAAAAGGGAGCACCTAACCTCTTGAGGGATCTGAGAGAGAGTTTAGAGTGTATTAACGCTAGAGGATGCCAAGGATGCATCAATTCCCTTTCCAGGTCGAAATTTGAGTATCTGCTAGTTCCCCCCCACCAGTTCAGAACATGTCTGGTGAGACACGCCAGATTATAGAACCGGATGTTGGGGAGCTTCAGACCTCCCGCGTGGACAGGGAGCATCAGCTTGGCAAGAGCTATCCGGGGTCTCTTTCCCGCCCAAATAAAATGGGAAAAAGAGGAGTGGATCCTATTTATGTCTGTGTGACGTAGTAGTAAGGGAAGGGTTTGGAGGGGGTATAGAAGTTTTGGAAAACACACCATCTTGATTGCGTGGCATCTACCCGACAGGGAGAGGGGGAGGCCCTGCCATCTAAGGAGGTCATCTGAAATCTTTTTTATCAGAGGGGGAAAGTTCAAGTTGTAAATAGTACTGGGGGTCCTACCAATTTTTATTCCCAGGTAAGTAATATGAGATTTTGCAGGGATAATCCCAAGGTGTAAATTTTGCCAGATAGATTTCGGGAAGGGGGTTCCAAGTTCCAGTAGCTCGCTTTTGGAGGCATTAACTTTGTATCCGGAGAATCTGCCAAAATCCTCCAGAAAGGAGAAGATTCCTGGGAGATGGTTAACCGGATCAGAGAGAAATAAAAGCAAATCGTCGGCAAAAAGAGCGAGTTTAATCTGGCTCCGGCCTACTGATATACCAGAGAAGAGATCTGAATCCTCCAAGAAGCGAGCTAGGGGTTCCAAAGCAATATCAAACAGGAGGGGAGATAGGGGACATCCCTGACGGGTCCCCTTATGGAGAGAAAAGCGTTGTGAAAGAAAACCTGGTGTGTGCACCTGTGCAGTCAGGTTACTGTAGATAGCGGACAGCAGGTTTTAAATCTACCCCCTATCCCCATGCGCTCAAGAACCATCCACAGCCACTCCCACCGGACATTGTTGAATGCTTTCTCCGCATCTATTGCGACCATGACGGGATGGCCGGTGGGAGGGGGGGTGCCCTTCACACTCTCCAGCACTGACAGTACTTTTCTAAGGTTGCCCACTGCTGCACGACCCTTGACAAACCCTTTCTGTGCTGGGCCAATGAGAGTGGGCAAGAATATAGCCAGCCTATCAGCCATGATCTTGGACAACAATTTCTGGTCCGTATCTATCAGTGAAATTGGCCGTTAGGAAAACGGGAGAAGGGGGTCCTTGCACTTTTTGGAAATCACTTTTATATAAGCGTTTTTAGATTCGGGTCGAACAACGCCCTCCTGGATTATTTGGTTGAAATAATTAGTTAGCAGTGGGGATAGGGGCTCAATTAGTATTTTATAAATATCTCTAAAGAAGACGTCGGGGCCTGGAGCTTTCCCCGAAGATAGTTGGCGAATGGCTAATTGTACTTCTTGTGTAGTGATCTCAGCGTTAAGATCTTCCAGTTGTTCAGTGGACAATCTAGGGAGAGGAATGGAGTTCAGAAAATTCCTGCCATTTACCGATTCCTCACTTTCTGGGCTCACTCCCTGGGAGTATAGCTGTTCATAGAACAACTTAAGTGAGTCATTAATTTTATAGGGATCAGAGGTGATCTGGCCTCCCGGGGTGCGGATGGAGGGAATGTGGGATGGGGAAAAGCTGCCCTGAAGCAATCTAAATAGTAATTTCAGCGCTTTATTTCCGTGGCGGAATAGGGTAGATTTCAGGTGAGCTCTCTGGCACTCTTCTCTCCGTCCTAGCCAAAGTTCAAAGACTCTCTTGGCCTGTTCCCAATCCCTCCTGGCCTCCTCCGAGCAGTCTGAGAGGAATTTAGCGTAAGAACGTCTCACCTGTTCGAAAGCTTTCTTATATTCATCATTCAGCTTATGTCTGTAAGTAGAAGTGTGAGCTATAATACGACCCCCCAGAACAGATTTGGCGGTATCCCAATATAATGAGATGTCATCAGAATGTTGCGCATTGGCTGCTGAAAATTCTAGCCACCATCCACGCAAAAGGACTGCAAACTGCTCGGTCTTGGCCATGTAGGAGGGGAACCGCCAGATGTAGTCAGATCCTTTTGGGAAAACCTCAGCTATCTCGGTCACCACGGGGGAATGATCCGAGATTACTAGGTCAAGAATCTCAGAGGCTACCAATCTCCTCTGAAGCTTGGGGGAAATCAGGACATAGTCTAAGCGCGACCACGAATGTTGTGAAGGAGAGTAGAAGAAAAATTCTCTACTGTCAGGATGGAGATCTCTCCAACCATCCCTCAGCCCTGAGGTGTTTAGAAAGTGCTGCAGGGTCCCCACCGTAGGCCTCTTAGTTGAAGCAGCTGAGGAAGCCGAACCCGGGTCTCTCTTTCTATCTAGAATTTCATCTAGCACTATGTTCATATCTCCTCCCACGATCACAGATGCAGCAGAGTCCCTCTGAATCTTTGCTGGAAGGGTCATGAAAAATGGTTTACTTTGGGTATTGGGGCCGTAAACGTTAAACAGACTGACCTGGTCGCCATTGTGACAGATCTTCAAATGGGACCATCGGCCTGCTTGGTCCGATTCGTGTGAGACCAGTTGAAAGGGAAAGTTCTTGTGCACTAAGGTAAGGACTCCTGCTTTTCCTTCTACTCAAGGAGAACCAAAAACTTGTCTGACCCACAACCTTTGCATCCTGAAAAATCTTCCTGAGACAAGTGTGTCTCTGAAAAGAACAATGTCTGGGCGGGTTTTTTAGGTGCACAGACCGATGCGCTTATTCGGGGAGCGGACCCCTTTTTCACGTTCCACGTGACGTTTCTCATGACCAAATAGTGTGAGGGGGAAGGGAGTGTAGCGTATCTGTTGGCGGACAAGAAAACCGCTATAGGGATAGTGACATTATGAGGCGCTAGTCTCAGACCCAAGTAACTTTAGAGATAAAACTAGAAACTAAAAGCAAGCTATACACCTTAGATAAAAATTCTGGAATAAAACAAAACAAAGCACGCAGAGAGCCAGGGACCAGGCCACTCAGACTCTCCTCTTGCGTGAAAGGACTTCACTTTTTTCTGCCACAGGAGGGTATGGAGGCAACTTCAAACATTAATCATTTTCCGCCAATCCCTCTGCCAGAGAAAAATTAGAAAAGGCCATAACACTCTCAACTTGACTAATAGTGACCCATGGCATATAAGGCAAGAAAAACAGGAGCAACAACCCGAATTACAACAGTTAGAAAACAATACATCCGAGCAAACTGTAGCAGGGGACATAAGCATCTGTACACATGGAATATAATCAATTTAAATGGTAATGAAGTTAAGTTATAAAAGGGAAAGAGGGAAGGAAGGCGGGGGGAGCGGTTGGGCCACTAGCAGCAGCCTTGTCAAAGTTACTCACAGTCCCCGAAATGACAGATTATCACCGGGAGTCCAAAGACGAAAGTTCAAGTCGGGGACCGTTGGGGGGTCTCAGGTAGACGACGGGAACCTGGAGATCTCCGGTCCCAGGGGGGAGAGAGTCGTGGGGGGGACGATGACGATCCGTTACCGGTGATCGAAGGTGATCTCGAGGGAGAGGGCCTGGAGTCCTCAAGGAAGCGAAAGTCATCCTCAGCATCTCTCGGGGATGTGAAGTACTTCGGAGCGGCGTCAGGAAGAAGTACTTTCAGAGTGGCCGGATATAGGAGTTGGATACGAATCTTCTTAGAGAATAAAAAGGAACAGATCTTGCTGAAGGCTCGCCTTCGCCTTGAGACCTCCAATGAAAAGTCCTCAAATATTTGGATCTTCTGCCCTTCCAGGAGCCTGGGGGAGTGGATGGGGGGGGGGCGACTTCTGTTTGCGATATGCTTTGAGAATATATTGATTTTGGTTATAGTCCAAGTATTTGATGTTGACGGTACGCGGCTTTGTTGGCTGTCGGTAATATCTACCTTTGTCAGAAGGGGGTTCAGAGCCAATGCGGTGCACCCTCTCGATCCTGCAGCTACAGTTGTTCCCCAGAGCCAGCGGTAGACCAGATTGGCAGAGGTCTTGTAGAGCCGATTGTTTGATACGCTCAGAGAGACCCACGACCCGGAGGTTGCTCCTGTGGGAGCGATTCTCAAGGTCCTCTATGCGATCATAAAGGGTATCTTGTGCCTTGTGACATGAAGATAACTTGCGGTGCAGCATGTCATTTTCGGCTTCTAGTTGTAGAACCATGTGTTCCAGCTCATCCAGCCTTGTTCCATGCATTTGAACATCATGCTGCAGCTGGCTCAGAGAAGTCTGCAAGGATTCTTCAATGGTAGCCTGGAGTTCAGGAGCTATATGTCGGGCCACCTCGAGGGCTATAGCTTTATAATATAGGGAGGGAGCAGCTGGGGCTCCTGAAGCAGGAGCACTTGAGAGCACAGGTATGCTTTCCATGGGCCCTGAGAGGGGAGTGCTGGGTGCGCGTTGTTCAGCAGGCGCCATGCGCCGGGCCGCCGTATTGGGGTCCCCTCGTGGCGTGCGGGCAGGCAGGGGGGATGCGTCCTTTTGGCCACTTCTGAGGATGTACCTGTCCATCCACCTGTCAGCGGAGAGAGAGGGGGATGTTGCCCGGTCTGCGAGAGCTGATTAGCGCCGCCGGGGCGACTGTAACACGAGCTGCGGCAGGAGATTAGCGGAGAGTCGCGAGCACTCACCTCCGCATGGCAGCGCCGGAACCGGAAGTCTCGATGTCATCTCTATGAATCATTTGTATTTCAGAGCTGAATACATCACATATGAATATTGGCTAAGGTAAATCCCGAAGCCGTGTTACTTATTGTCTTATTTTTGCAGAGTATGAAAAAATGTTGTGCGGCCAAATCATCAACAAAACGGCTCTTGACGGATCTTGTAATGGTAAGTGAAGATTCCAGTAGTACTTTAATACATATGTGTTTGGTGCCCGTGATTCTCAATATTCACACTATATCTGCAGGTAACCTTAGAGTGAGCCATGTAGACTGTTAAAACTCTAGTACTGTACATTCTGTGGAGATTTTATGTGTAAAAAAATCCCCCATTGTGCAGGTGTCTATATCCACAACATGTCAATTTCTGCTGTGGACTTTCACAGTTAATATTAACCCTTTTATGTAGGTCCTGAGGTCTCACATGTAACAAATATGCCCTGTGTATCGGTAGCCTAAATTAGTAGTCTGGGATTAGAAAAACATGGCTGCTTTCTTTTTCACAAGTACATTTAGGTAAGGTTGGGCTGCAGTACCCTCAACAACCTTTGAACAGGTGTGGCACTGTTTTTCTAATCCTGAAAAAGTCCTTCTGTATGATAGATACACAGAAAGTCATTCTCAGGATTGCTAGGTGTCATCCATCACAGCTAAAGGCTTAACAACCGAAGGGGCGCCTGGCAAATATCTATGCAAAGAAGTTCTAGGACAGAATCTGCAGCTGCGCGGAGATTGAAACATTTATTAACAATCAGTTGTCGATAATAAACATACGATGTGACACAATGCATTGCAAGTATACAATAATCACAAATACAACATAAAGCCTAGGCTATAATAACATTCCTGCATACATCAAACATATGTCTATCAATAACACAGTACAGTCTGGCAAAAGTGGGTGGGAGGAGGGGAAGTCACAGACCCAAAGCTTTATTAAGATACAGACACACAGAGGAGAGGAGGAAGTCGTCTGGAAGTGCTCTTCCTTCTCAATGTGAAGTAATTCCCAGATAATGTTCCAGGCCACCTGGATCACCCTGGCAATATGAACCCCAGGGAATAGTCAGTAAAGTTCTGAGTGGTACAAAAGTCTGCTCCAGGGCACAGAGTCTTTCAGTTTATGCTCCAGGACATCCAACAAGCCGTGTGCATAAGAGCACTCCCAAAACATGTGCAAAAAGGTCTTGTCTGTGAAGGGGCACAATGAGCAGTACCTTGTCTTGCACAGATTGCAGGAATGCATGATTGAGCAGGCCTTCTTAAAGAGCCATAAGACAAGTCTTTGTGCCCGTTGGCTAACCTGCATGACGCCATCTTAGTCCAAACAGTCTTTGCATGGCCGCCAGGAGCCCTGGAATTTTCTCCCAGAAGTTCTTAACTCTGATGAACTTGTGAATAGTCTTTAGGCTTAAATCCTTTCAGTTGGTGCGCTCTCATGAACCGGAACACATTCAGTCACACTTTTCCCAACCAAGTCATGAGGGCAGAAGGAAGAAGTGAGATTTAGATACCAAAAAGTATCTCTGTGGGCAGATCTGATTCTTATGAACACTGTCACACACAGAAGAGGTCCCAGAAAGATGGAGATGTCAGGCGCTCTTGCAGGGCTCCTTGTACATGATTTCACTATGTCCATTTTGGAACCTCAGATGAGGCAAATCAAGGTCCTGGTCATGGCCCTTCAAACGGTGGCAAAACCAGACCATTTCTGTGTAGTGTGCTACAGCAGTCAAGATGGGGCCACGCCTGTGTTGTGTGCTCGAGCAGGCCAAAGGTGGAGGGCATGCCTGTGTGGTGTGCTGGGGCAGTCAAGACGGGGCCATGCCTGTGTGGTGTGCTGGAGCAGTCATGATGGGACCATGCCTGTGTGGCGTGCTGGAGCAGTCATGATGGGACCATGACTGTGTGGCGTGCTGGAGCAGTCATGATGTGACCATGTCTGTGTGGTGTGCTGGAGCAGTCATGATGTTACCATGTCTGTGTGGTGTGCTGGAGCAGTCATGATGGGACCATGCCTGTGTGGTGTGCTGGAGCAGTCATGATGGGACCATGCCTGTGTGGCGTGCTGGAGCAGTCATGATGAGGCCAGCCTGTATGGTGTGCTGGAGCAGTCATGATGAGGCCATGCCTGTTTGGTGTGCTGGAGCAGTCATGATGGGACCATGCCTGTGTGGCGTGCTGGAGCAGTCGAGACAGAACCATATCTGTGTCTGAGGAAAACAGCTTCCAGTTCCTTGTGGGTGACTGAGCTCAATGACCTTTGGGTTGCTGAGTCATGAGGCATGCCCTTGTGGTGGGGAACCGGAGGGGCCATGCCCTTTGGCCCGCTGCGCGTCATAAAGGGCCTTTTGTTGGTTTTGGGCAGTCGATCCATCCTTGGGGGTGTAATTTTTTTTAAAAATTTTTTTTGGGCAGAGTTTTTAACCTGTACCACGGGGTCCCAAAAGAGGAGGCAGGGGTTCTCAGGGCCCCCTTTTGGGAATTTATTTCACATTATTTTGGAACCTCAATAGGCAAATAAGGGTTTCATGGCCCTTAAAAATTTGGGGGAAAAAAAAATTTTTGTAAGGGGGTGCAAAGCATCAAAGGGCCTTTTGTGGTTTTAAATAAAAGGGGGGGGGATCCTTGTGGGGCGGGAACATCCAAACGGGCCATTTTTTCTAAGGGTTCAAATAATCCTTTTCTTTTTACTCAGAGGGCCATTCTTTTTCGGCAAACATTATGATGGCCATCTTTACTCGGAGGGCCAAAAACCATTTTTGGGGCTTCTACCGCAGAGGGCCTTCCCCCTTTATGGGGCTACTTTCTTATGATCCCAAACCCTTGTTTCTGCGGGAAATCGGGGGGGGCCCCAAATACTGAGGCCATATAATGCCTTATTTGCGGGCCCATATAAACCATCCTTTTCTACAATGGCATAAAATTTTTCTAAAAAAATTACCTAAGGGGCATTAGCCTACACCCCTCCAGGGCTTTTAAATCATAATTATTAAACAGGCCCCAAAAAGGGCCCGGGACCCCAAGGCCTTCCCCCTTAAATACCATTTGCTTTTTATTTAAATCCCTTTTCCCCAACTATTCTGCGGGCCTTTAACCCTCGCCAAAAGGGGGGCCTTTTAATTAAAAAAAATTTTTATTATTTTTTTTAAATTTATAAAAAACCTCACGACCCCAAACATCAAAACTGCGGGGGGGGTTTTCAATTATTTTACAATACGCAGGGTCCCAAAAAAACCCCCCTTTCTGCAGGGTCCAAATATTTTGGGGGCCTTAACTACTAATTTATTCAGGCCATATTTTTAAATTACAGGGGCAATATATTATCTTTTTACTCAGGGAAATATATTTCTTTTCTCAGGGCATAAAATCATTTCTACAAGGTTTATATATTATAATTAAAATATATATATATATATATATATATAATATACGAAATATTTTTCCCACTATAGGGGCCATTTTATTTATTATTAATAAAAAATATTTTATTAATAGGGAAATATAATCTGCATTTACTACAGGGCCATATATATCTATTAATCAGGGATATATTTTAAATTTTTAAAACCGGGGGCCATATATATTTTTAAATACAGGGCCCTTATAAAACTATCAATACTGGGGGCCATATCTATCAAATACTGCAGGCCAATATAAAATATTTACTACAGGGGCAAAAATTTCTTTATTACTACGGGGCCATAAAATTTTTTAATTTACTAAAAGGGCTAATATATCAAATTTTACAGGGCCAATATTCTATTTACTAAAAAAAGGGCCAAAAAAACTTTTAAATTACTACAGGGCATATTTTTATTTGGGTTTTTTTTTTTTAAAATAAAAATATATATATTAAAAATAATAAAAAAAAATAAAACTAAAGGGCCAAAAATAAATAAAACACAGGGCCATATTAACAAATACCGGGGGCCCATATAATATCTTTTTACTCAGGGGCCATATAATTCTATTTACCAGGGCCTATATTTACTATTACTGGGGGGCCATATATTAATCTATTACTCAGGGGCCAAAATATATCTTTTTTACCGGGGGCCATATAAAATCTATTACTCAGGGCCATAAATTACTTTTCTAAGGGGCCATATAATTTCATTACTAGGGGGCCATATAATCATTCTACGGGGGCCATATATATCTATTATACAGGGCCAAAAATTTTCAATACTACAGGGCAAAAATACTATAATTACTACAGGGGCAAAATATAATATATATATATATATATATATATATAAAATAAAAATTATATAATATATATTTGGGGGGATAAATATTTTATTACAAACGGGGGCTATTATCTATAATTACAAAGGGGCCCCCTATCATCATTAAACAGGGGGCCATAAATATTATTAAATTTAAATTTTTTATTTTGCAGGGGGCGTCATAAAATGGAGCGACTCCGACTCCCAAAATATATAAAATTGGTCCAGTTGTTCGGATGCAAAGAGCAAGAGGACTTTGGGGCCAGTCAGTGCTACTGCTCCCCATATTTTTCACCTACACATGAGGAGTGTAATGAGAAGGGGGCGGCAAAGCGCCGCCCCAAGGGAAAAATTTGTCCCAGGCAAACAATTTTAGCAAATTTTTTACCTGTTTTTCAAAGAAGTAAAAGTTTCAACCATTCATCAAAACGACGGGGCTGGGGAAAATTCCTTTAACCTGACATTTTAAGATTTGCCCTTGGTCACCGCTTTCCCCAACCCCAATTTAGTGTAGAACCGTTCTTACCGGGGAAATAATGAGACCCAGATGTGAGCTCATGTAGGGCAGGATCTGATAAAGGTGATACTATTTCTCAGAACAAATTCAGAGACTCCACAAATGTTCCTGCAGGGTTTTGTAGATTTACAATTTTTTTAAATTCCTAAATCATATCCAATAAATATAATTTTACACTGACAAGCAAAATGGTAACAATGTTTTGAACTTGTGACTTTCAGACTCCATATCTCTCCATCCCACTACAGCTTTGTACATAGGCTACTGTAATTTTATACAGTCATCTTACCTATCTTATACATACCTTTGACTTGCAAGTATTTAGCATCTGCTTAGTTACAGTTTTGCTCCTAAAATTCAAAGTGATAATTTTTATTATTTTGTTAGTATTTGGTGAATCCACCTTTTGGTTTTCAGCTCTGCCTGACCCCTTCTGGCTCTAAATTCAGATTCAAGCACATCTTGACCAAAATCTGATCCCAGTCTCTTCTACACATTCCCAGTGTTGTGCAGACTGGATTTGGATAAAAATTTACAGATTTTTCTTCAATTTTACCCACAAGTGTTCAAAAGATCAAAACATTGTTACCCTTTTGCTTGTCAGTGTCTGTTCTACCTAAATAGCTTGATTAGGGCATGTCCACACGGCATGGGTCTTCGGCCGGTTTTTCAGCCGGTTTGCGGTTTTTCAGACCGCCTGAAAAACCGGCTGAAAATTAGCACAATTGTGCTCTATGGAAAACCCGTGCAGCAGTCCCCTCTGCACGGGTTTTCCGCACGGCGGTTTTGTCGCCGGCGGACCGGCGACAAAACATTGAACATGCACAATCTTCCGTCCTTGTAGTAATAGCTATAGATATATGGCCTCTGTATTAATAAAAGAATATTAAATTAATATTAATAAAATCTATTATTAATACAGAGGCCATATATCTATAGCTATTACTACAAGGACCACACACACATATATATTACAAACAGGGGTATATCTGTCTATTACTACAAGGGCCATATGCATCTATTCCTACAGGGGCCATATATCTATCAATAGTAATTATATTACTACAGGGCCATATATATCTATTACTGCAGGGACACTATATATATATATATATGTATATATATATATGTATGTATATATCTATATATATAAATAAATACTACAGGGGCATTTATATCTATCTATTTACTACAGGGACCATATATCTATTTACTGCAGGGGCCATATATATCTATTACTACAGGGGCTATATATATATTATATATAATAATATTAATTATAATACTGCCCCCAAAAGAGCAGACAATCAGTTTGTAGTTATAACATACTTGTTCCCCCGTACTATACCCCTAAATGACACAGTCTACACTTAATGTGTTTTTTTTGTGTGTGTGTGATTCTAAACATCCAATCCCCTCCATAACCCTGCCCCAAATAGCCATGTCCCTCGAAAATCCCACCCCCACTGGGCCGTGGAACGATTGTCTTCCATAAAACCGGTCCATAGTGGAAAAAAGGTTGGGAGCCGCTGTTCTAGAAGACAGTGTCATGCATGAGCGAGGTCTTGATCTCATAGAGTCAGTGACCTAGTGTGGTGATCCTTTGATCCGTCAGAGCTCTCAATTCTGCTAGATACCCTCTGCAAAGAGCTGTATACAACAGAGAAAATGAAGAGGTGAGAAAGCAAAGCCTTGTCTGACCCAAGAGAGAACAGGAGAGGGGTTAGTCTTCCAGCTGTAAATGTGCAGGTACATCAGGTCAACATATTAACAGAACATCTTCTCCAGAGCAAGTCTGTGCAAAGCCCTGTTCATGAATTCATGAGCCACTCGATTAGATCAAGACTGACAAGTGCCACATGTGTGCGACAGCCTTAGGCCATGTTCACACGGCTTAAAATGGGCCGTATTTCGGTCTGTAATTACGCGCCGAATTGCGCAAATTACGGGGTGAAATACGTCGAGAAAATTTTAGTAATCCACAGTCTCATAGAGAATTATGGATTGCGTCTACCACCTCCCATTCGGCAAATCCGCCGCGGGAGAGATAAAGTGAACATTGTGAATTACCAGCGGCGTATACGCGAAGTGCCGGCCCCCCACTCACTCCCACCCGCCCGTCCACACGGCTAATTGGGGAAATAATTACGTCCTGCAGTTAAGCTGTGTGAACATAGCCTTAGATGCAGCCTCTCATGAATTTAAGTCTAGCAGGTTCGGACAGATCTAGCCACCCAGCACCACATAGAGCTCAGCTCTGACACGGTCACTGTCCAGGGTCATACCAGCTTTAAATTATTTCGTTTCCTGAAAAAGAAAGTTGCATTTCACATCCCTTTCCATTTTCTCCATCTTGGAATGACAGATGCTTTGCTTGGACTTCTCAAGGTTCCTGTTCGGACCTTCTTCGCCTCCTCCAGCTCATGGTGAAGGTCTTGCAAGGAGCGCAATTGAGGATGCAGCTCTCTATCGTCCCTCTTTAAAACATCTGTTGTTTGCTCTTGGCCCGAAAAAAACTTTAAAACTCAATTTTAACATGTTCCTATCAGTCACATATAGGCTATGTTCACACGGCTTAAAATGGGACGTATTTTGCCCCATATTTTACGCCATACTGCGCAAAATACGGGGCAAGATACGGTAATCCTCAGTTCTCATAGAGAGCTATGGATTACATCTCCTCTCCCTCGCTACCACAATAGGCCCGGTTCACACGGCTATTCAAGCCGTAATTGCGGGACACATTTCACCCGCAATTACGGCTTGAGTAAGATACGGTAATCCTCAGTTCTCATAGAGAGCTATGGATTACATCTCCTCTCCTCGCTCGCACAATAGGCCTGGTTCACACGGCTTATTCAAGCCGTAATTGCGGGACACATTTCACCCGCAATTACGGCTTGAATAAGGGGCGGGGGCGCTGCCTGCCGGCCCCATAGATTTTCATTATCCACAGCGCGTATCCGCCGGGATAATGAACATGTCACTTTCTCCCCACCCGGCGGATTCGGCGAGCGGGTAAGAGAGACGACGCGCAATACGGCTGAAATCCGTCCCTGCAATAAGCCGTGTGAACGGCCCTATACAGCGAGCAGAGAGAGAAGTGACATGTCAATCATTCATGGCGTATATGTGCCGTGAATAATGAATGTATATGGGGCCGGCAGGCTACCACCCCCCGCCCTCCCTCCGAGCACACGGCGTAATTGCGGGGCGAAATACATCCTGCAATTATGCCGTGTGAACATAGCCATAAGGTTAAAAAGACACTTTCCTGCACCAAACCTGCTCTGAAAGAATGACAAGTGAGTTGTCAGCCAAAGAGAAGGCAGGGATGGTTTATTACTGTCCCTGCCTTCCTGATTGCTGGACGTCCAGTGAGCACTGTATACAGCAGGCAGGCTTTCCGAGTCTGTTCCCAGTGGTCACGTAATTGACAGGGCCGGGTAACTACAGGAGCTGCTAGGTCACAGGTGTCAAACACAAGGCCCGCGGGCCGAATCCAGCCCGTTGCCTTGTTTTATCCGGCCCGGCACTTGTTGCTGAGCTGTGCTCCGCAGCGGCTGCTTCTCTCAGTGAGACAGGAGCAGACAGCACGGGCAGCTCAGTGAGCTCAGGGGGCGGGACCGGCAGCTCCATGCACGGGAGAAGAGCACTATCTGGCTCCGCCTGCTCAGTGCTCCGGCCCCGCCCCCTGCAGGCCTGGCTCCCACTGCTCAGTGCTCGGGCCCCGCCCCCTGCAGGCCTGGCTCCCACTGCTCAGTGCTCCGGCCCCGCCCCCTGCAGGCCTGGCTCTGACTGCTCAGTGCTCCGGCCCCGCCCCCTGCAGGCCTGGCAGGACGCTGAGCAGAGGAGCTTCCTATCTGACCAGAAGATACCTGCTCCTGCGGAGGACCGTTCACTGAGGCTGGTAAGTGGCTTCACTACTGGGGCCTTACCAGCTAGTCCTCTAACCCCTACCCCCAGGTCTTAAATAGTTAGCCTGCCTCCCCCCCCGGGCCCCCCACCATCTAGCCCCCTATCTCCCCCTTGGGGCCCCCACCATCTGGCCTGCCTCCCTCTCTGGCCTCCACCCCTCTGGCCTGCCTCCACCATCTGGCCTGCCTCCACCATCGGCCTGCCTCCCTCTGTGGGCCTCCACCATCTGGGCCCGCCTCCCTCTGTGGGCCTCCACTATCTGGCCTGCCTCCCCTCTGTGGCCTCCACCATCTGGCCTGCCTCCCCTGTGGGCCCTCACTATCTGGCCTGCCTCCCCTGTGGGCCTCCACCATTTTGGCCTGCCTCCCCCGTTGGCCTCCACCATCTGGCCTGCCTCCCTCTGTGGGCCTCCACCATCTGGCCTGCCTCCCCCTGGGGCCTCCACCATCTGGCCTGCCTCCCCGGGGCCTCCACCATCTGGCCTGCCTCCCCCCCTGTGGGCCTCCCCATCTGGCCTGCCTCCCCCTGTGGGGGCCCCCACCATCGTGGCCTTGCCCCCCCTTGGGCCTCCACCATCTGGCCTGCCTCCCCCCGTGGGCCTCCACCATCAGGCCTCCCTCCCTCTCTGGGCCTCCACCTCTGGCCTGCCTCCCCCTGGGGGGCCTCCACCAAACTGACCTGCCTCCCTCTCTGGGCCTCCACCCTCTGGCCTGCCTCCCTCCCTCTCTGGGCCTCCACCCTCTGGCCTGCCTCCCTCCCTCTCTGGGCCCTCACCATCTGGCCTGCCTCCCCCCCTCTCTGGCCTCCAAACCCTCTGCCTGCCTTCCCCTGGGCCTCCACCATCTGGCCTGCCTCCCTCCCCTGGGCCCCACCATCTGGGCCCGCCTCCCTCTGTGGGCCTCCACCATCAGCCTCCCTCCCTCGCCTCCACCATCAAAGGCCTCCCTCCCTCTCTGGGCCTCCACCATCAGGCCTCCCTCCCCTTGGGCCTCCACCATCTGGGCCCGCCTTCCCTGGGCCTCCACCATCAGTCCGCACTCCCTCTCTGGGCCCCACCATCAGGCCTCCCTCCCTCTCTGGGCCTCCACCCCTCTCTGGGCCTCCACCATCAGGCCTCCCTCCCTCTCTGGGCCTCCACCATCAGGCCTCCCTCCCACTCTGGGCCACCACCAACAGGCCACACACCCTCTCTGGGCCACCACCATCTGGCCTGCCTCCCTCTCTGGGCCTCCACCATCAGGCCTCCCTCCCTCTCTGGGCCCTCCACCATCTGGCCTCCCTCCCTCTCTGGGCCTCCACCATCTGGCCTGCCTCCCCCTGTGGGCCTCCACCCCTCTGGCCTGCTCCCCCTGTGGGCCTCCACCATCTGGCCTGCCTCCCTCTCTGGGCCTCCACCATCTGGCCTGCCTCCCTCTCTGGGCCTCCACCATCTGGCCTGCCTCCCTCTCTGGGCCTCCACCATCTGGCCTGCCTCCCCCTGTGGGCCTCCACCATCTGGCCTGCCTCCCTCTGTGGGCCTCCACCATCAGGCCTCCCTCCCTCGGCCTCCACCATCAGGCCACCCTCCCACTCTGGGCCTCCACCATCAGGCCTACCTCCCTCTATGGGCCTCCACCAACAGGCCTGCCTCCCCCGGGGCCTCCACCATCAGGCCTCCCTCCCTCTCTGGGCCTCCACCATCAGGCCTCCCTCCCTCTCTGGGCCTCCACCCCTCTCTGGGGCCCCACCATCAGGCCTCCTCCCCTCTGGCCTCCACCATCAGGCCTCCCTCCCTCTCTGGCCTCCACCATCTGCCTCCCCTCCCTCTCTGGCCTCCCACCATCTGGCCTCCCTCCCTCTCTGGGCCTCCACCATCTGGCCTCCCTCCCTCCCTCGGCCTCCACCATCTGGCCTCCCTCCCTCTCTGGGCCTCCACCATCTGGCCTGCCTCCCTCTCTGGGCCTCCACCATCTGGCCTGCCTCCCTCTCTGGGCCTCCACCATCAGGCCTCCTTCCCTCTCTGGGCCTCCACCATCAGGCCTCCATCCCTCTCTGGGCCTCCACCATCAGGCCTCCATCCCTCTCTGGGCCTCCACCATCAGGCCTCCCTCCCTCGGCCTCCACCATCAGGCCGCCTCCCTCTGTGGGCCTCAACCATCTGGCCTGCCCCTCCCCCTGTTTGGGCCTCCACCATCTGGCCTCCTCCCCCTGTGGGCCTCCACCCATCTGGCCTGCCTCCCTCTCTGGGCCTTTCCCCCATCTGGCCTGCCTTCCCCTGGGCCCCCCATCTGGGCCCGCCTCCCTCCTGGGCCTCCACCATCTGGCCTGCCTCCACCATCTGGCCTGCCTCCTCTGTGGGCCTCCACCCTCAGGCCTCCCTCCCTCGGCCCCCCCCATCAGGCCGCCCTCCCTCTCTGGGCCTCCACCATCTGGCCTCCCTCCCTCTTTGGGCCTCCACCATCAGGCCTCCCTCCCTCTTTGGGCCTCCACCATCTGGCCTGCCTTCCCCTGGGCCTCCACCATCAGGCCTCCCTCCCTCTCTGGGCCTCCACCATCAGGCGTCCCTCCCTCTCTGGGCCTCCACCCTCTCTGGGCCTCCACCAACCCCCCTCTCTGGGCCTCCACCATCAGGCCTCCCTCCCTCTCTGGGCCTCCACCATCTGGCCTCCCTCCCTCTCTGGGCCTCCACCATCTGGCCTCCCTCCCTCTCTGGGCCTCCACCATCTGGCCTCCCTCCCTCTCTGGGCCTACACCAGCTGGCCTCCCGCCCTCTCGGCCTCCACCATCTGGCCTTCCCTCCCTCTCTGGCCTCCCCATCAGGCCTCCCTTTCCCTCTTTTGGGCCCCCAACCATCAGGCCTCCCCCCTCGTGGGCCCACCATCTGGCCTCCCTCCCTCTCTGGCCTCCACCATCAGGCCTCCTCCCTCTCTGGCCTCACCATCAGGGCCCCCCCCCTCTCTGGGCCTCCACCATCAGGGCCCCCCTCCCTCTCTGGGCCTCCCCCCATCAGGGCCCCCCTCCCTCTCTGGCCTCCACCATCAGGCCTCCCTCCCTCGGCCTCCACCATCAGGCCTCCCTCCCTCTCTGGGCCTCCACCATCAGGCCTCCCTCCCTCTCTGGGCCTCCACCATCAGGCCTCCCTCCCTCTCTGGGCCTCCACCATCAGGCCTCCCTCCCTCTCTGGGCCTCCACCATACTGGCCTGCCTCCCCCTCGGGGCCTCCACCATCAGGCCTCCCCCCCTCTTCTGGCCTCCACCATCTGGCCTGCCTCCCCTCTGGGCCTCACCATCGGGCCTCCCTCCCTCTCTGGGCCTCCACCCTCGGGCCTCCCTCCCTCTCTGGGCCTCCACCATCTGGCCTGCCTTCCCCTGGCCTCACCTTCTTCCTGATTACCATCAAAGGGCTGATTGTAACAGGAATACTGTACAAATGAAACTACTCCTTAATAGCTCTCTTAACTGTTAATGAGAAGTTACATTTACACAGTTCTAAAATTAGGTCGGCCCTTTAAGGTACGCCGTGAGGCCGATGTGGCCCCCGGGGAAAACGAGTTTGACCCCCCTGTGCTAGGTCATACTAGAACCAGATCAACCCTGCAGTCAGGGCTGGGGGCTGTAGTCTGTCTGTAACTGGGACTTAAATACAAATTAAATACAAAAACAAGATGAAAAAATATTTGAACAGCTGAGTGCGAGAAAGTGTTGTACTAGAAAACACACACAATAAGCCTGGTCATGAACGTGGGTCAACAGCCCAGATTGGAAGTGGGGGCAGTATAAAAATATACGGTATATTCTGCATTCAGTTCCAGTCAGTGATGTTTATCCACTCGGTCCCCAGAGGGGAGGTAGAGGAGGACGGCGGCGGCGGCGGCTCCCACTTCCCAGAACACTCTGTGACACGAGGACATGATCACTAGTGACATCTTGTTACCAGAACATATATGTGTCCTGAGGGCCGGCCTCTCCTCTATTATGTGTATACTAAGACTACAATCCCGAGTCACTAATCAACTCTATCATGTGTGGGTGACAGTCAGTATGGTGGCATATAACTTACACTGCTGCCTCGTGACTAGAGTGATGTGCAGGAGGCTGGGACAATGTGCTGCTGCGGAACACTGCAATACACATCTCAGCTGCTGCGGAACACTGCAATACACATATCAGCTGCTGCGGAACACTGCAATACACATCTCAGCTGCTGCGGAACAGTGCAATACACATCTCAGCTGCTGCGGAACACTGCAATACAAATCTCAGCTGCTGCGGAACACTGCAATACACATCTCAGCTTCTTCGGAACACTGCAATTCATATCTCAGCTGCTGCGGAACACTGCAATACATATCTCAGCTGCTGCGGAACACTGCAATACACATCTCAGCTGCTGCGGAACACTGCAATACACATCTCAGCTGCTGCGGAACACTGCAATACATATCTCAGCTGCTGCGGAACACTGCAATACACCCTCAGCTACAGTGGAACACTGCAATACACCCTCAGCTTACAGTGGAACACGCAATACATATCTCACTGCTGCGGAACACTGGGAATACATATCTCAGCGCTGCGGAAACATGAATACATATCTCAGCTGCTGCGGAACACTGCAATACACCCTCAGCTACAGTGGAACACTGCAATACACCCTCAGCTACAGTGGAACACTGCAATACATATCTCAGCTGCTGCGGAACACTGCAATACATATCTCAGCTGCTGCGGAACACTGCAATACACATCTCAGCTGGGTGCGGAACACTGCAATACACATCTCAGCTGCTGCGGAACACTGCAATACATATCTCAGCTGCTGCGGAACACTGCAATACATCCTCAGTTACAGCGGAACACTGCAATACATATCACATTTGCTGCGGAAAAACTGCAATAACCCTCACTACAGGCGGGAACACTGCAATACACCCTCAGCTAAAAGCGGAAACAAATGCAAATACACCCCTCAGCTACAGCGGGAAAACAGCAATACACATCTCAGCTGCTGCGGAACACTGGGAATACACATCTCATGCTGTGCGGAACACTGCAATACACATCTCAGCTGCTGCGGAACACTGCAATAAAACATCTCAGCTGCTGCGGAACACTGCAATACACATCTCCCGCTGCTGCGGAACATTGTAATACACATCTTAGCTCCTGCAGAACACTGCAATAACACATCTCAGCTGCTGCGGAACACTGCAATACACATCTAGTTTTTCTGCGAAAACACTGCAATACACATCTCGCTGCTGCGGAACACTGGGAATACACATCTCACTGCGCGGAACAAATGCAATACACATCTCAGCTGCTGCGGAACACTGCAATACACATCTCAGCTGCTTTCGGAACATTGGGAATACACATCTCAGCTGCTGCGGAACACTGCAATACATATCTCAGCTGCTGCGGGAAAAAATGCAAAAACATATCCACGCTGCGGAACACTGCAATACATATCTCAGCTGCTGCGGAACACTGCAATACACATCTCATTTGCTGCGGAACACTGCAATACATCCTCGGCTACAGCGGAACACTGCAATAAATCCTCGGCTACAGCGGAACACTGCAATACATCCTCGGCTACAGCGGAACACTGCAATACATCCTCAGCTACAGCGGAACACTGCAATACATATCTCAGCTGCTGCGGAACACTGCAATACAAATCTCAGCTGCTGCGGAACACTGCAATACACATCTCAGCTGCTGCGGAACACTGCAATATACATCTCAGCTGCTGCGGAACACTGCAATACACATCTCAGCTGCTGCGGAACACTGCAATACATCCTCAGCTACAGTGGAACACTGCAATACACCCTCAGCTACAGCGGAACATTGCAATACATCCTCAGCTACAGCGGAACACTGCAATACATACTCAGCTGCTGCGGAACACTGCAATACACCCTCTCAGCTGCTGCGGAAACACTGCAATATACATCTTTAGCGCTGCGGAACACTGCAATACACATCTCAGCGCTGCGAACCTGCAATACATCCTCACTACACGGAACACACCAATACATATCAGCTGCTGTGGAACACTGCAATACACATCTCAGCTGCTGCGGAACACTGCAATACATCCTCAGCTACAGCGGAACACTGCAATACACATCTCAGCTGCTGCGGAACACTGCAATACACATCTCAGCTGCTGCGGAACACTGCAATACATCCTCAGCTACAGCGGAACACTGCAATACATCCTCAGCTACAGCGGAACACTGCAATACACATCTCAGCTGCTGCGCAACACTGCAATACACATCTCAGCTGCTGCGGAACACTTCAATACACCTTATCTGCTGCAGAACACTGCAGTACACACCTTAATCTACTGCAGAACACTGCAGTACACACCTCATCTACTGCAGAACACTGCAGTACACACCTCAGCTGCTGCAGAACACTGCAGTACACACCTCAGCTGCTGCAGAACACTGCAGTACACACCTCAGCTGCTGCAGAACACTGCAGTACACACCTCAGCTGCTGCAGAACATCATTATACACATCTCAGCAGCTAACAGAACCTTGTAATACACATATGTGCTGCTGCACACCCTCATCATACACACCTCCGCTGCTGCACAACCTCATTATACACACCTCAGCTGCTGCAGAACATCATATTACATACCTCAACTGCTACAGAACCCATAATACACACGTCAGCTGCTGCAGAACCTTATAATACACACCTTAGCTGCTGCAGAACCTCATAATACACACCTCAGCTGCTGCAGAACATCATAGTACATACCACAACTGCTACAGAACCCGTAATACATACCTCAACTGCTACAGAACCCATAATACACACCTCCGCTGCTACAGAACCCATAATACACACCTCAGCTGCTGCAGAACCTCATAATACACACCTCAGCTGCTGCAGAACCTCATAATACACACCTCAACTGCTGCAGAACCTCATAATACACACCTTAGCTGCTGCAGAACCTCATAATACACACCTCAGCTAATGCAGATCCTCATAATACACACCTTAGCTGTTGCAGAACCTCATAATACACACCTCAGCTAATGCAGATCCTCATAATACACACCTTAGCTGTTGCAGAACCTCATAATACACACCTCAGCTAATGCAGATCCTCATACACACTTAAGCTGCTGTAGAGTCTCACAAAACACACATCAGCTGCTGCAGAACCTCATAATACACACCTCAACTGCAGAGCTTTTGGAAAAGGATAGCGTTTTTCATATAATATCCCAGACAGGACCCCCCCGCCCATAAAGAAGTTGTGCAGCAGCTTGGTTGTGTATTATATGTTGACCCTCTACAGTAAATTTCTAGGAATATTTGAAGTTGTTGACTTGTAATAGTCCTAGAGTTTGCATTGGGGGCAGTAGGCTCAGATATCGAGGGCTGAGGTGGTGTCTATGGGGTGGCTGCTTGTCCCTGCTTCAGTCACTGACCTTGTGTTGTGCAGTTTTGGGCAGAGATGTGTCATATACCGTTCATGCCCAATTTAGGAAAATCTATTGTCATGAGTCATAAGATATTTCTTTTACTGAAAACCTCGTAATACAAGCCACTTTATACCAAACCCCTAAACCTAAAAATACATGTTTTATGGGGGAAAGCGTGGGCCATGTACAGGACATGGGGACCACCACAGTACTGACTATAGGAAGCATGAGATACACTAGGGGCCACATGTATGAAGCTCGCCACGTCAGGGCGCACCTTTTCGCCATTTTTCCGGCGAAATTTGCGCCTGATTTATGTCGGCGCTGGGGGGCGGGTCATACATAAATGTGTAAAGTCCTCCGCACCTCGCAGTGTGTGGGGCGCAGTGCGGGGCTGCGCCTAAGATTCGCCGCCCAAGGTAGTGCACTCATACATAACATGTAAAGTCCTCCGCACCTCGCCAGTGTGTGGGGCGCAGTGCGAGACTTAGGCGCAGTGCGGGGCTGCGCCTAAGATTCGCCGCCCGAGGTAGTGCACTCATACATAACATGTAAAGTCCGCCTCGCCAGTGTGTGGGGCGCAGTGAGGGGACTTGGGCGCAGTGCGGCACTGCGCCTAAGATTCGCCGTCCGAGAAGGTGCGCTCATACATGCAGGGAACAGTTCACCGCGCCTCGCCAGTGTGTGGGGCGCAGTGCGGGGACTGAGGCGCAGAAGGACAGCGCCTAACATGTACCGTATATACTCAAGTATAAGCCGACCCGAGTATAAGCCGAGGCACCTACTTTTGCCACAAAAACCGGGAAAGCTTATTGACTCGAGTATAAGCCTAGGGTAAAAATGCAGCGGCTACTGGTGAATTTTAAAAAAAAAAAATGGATACCAATAAAATTACAAAGGCAGTTTAATGTCCCCCATAGGCAATTAAGGCAATATATGGCCCTATAAAGAGTATATGTCCCAAAAAGGCACGTATATGGCCCCTAGGCATGTAAAAGGGGTTATATGTCCCCCCTAAGCAATTATAGGCGGATAGGCCCCCAATAAAGGGAG
>JAODAL010053611.1:0-25168 GCA_025379985.1 Phyllomedusa bahiana
TAAAATTTTAAAGCCTACCCGGTCGGACTGCCCTGAAGAAGGCCGAGGTCTGAGTTCGCACTTCCGCCGTTCCGCACCCTGCTTCTCCCGCCTGGCTGCGTTGCAGCGTCAGCTCGGCCTCCCCGTAAACCTCTCATTGGGTTGACGGGGCAAAACGCTGGAATTCCACCCTCCACATGCTCCAGCGATTGTGGCAGCAGCGCAATGCCATTACGCAGTACGAAGTGACACATGGCCTGACAAGCAGCGGTACGGACCTCGGGGTGTTGAACCACCGAGAGTGGAGGGCAGTGTGTAAGAGCTCTGCACCATCCTTGCCAGTTTTGAAGAAGCCACCAAAATGGGTCATGCGGACAATGCCCTTGTCAGCATGAGCATTGTGGTGATCTTAGTTCTGGAACGATCGTTGGACACTCTGAAACAACAGGTACCCCGCCAGCGACGAGGAGGATAACGGACACAGATGCGGACAACGGAGCCTTTCTCTCCGTCAAATCCACAAGGCCCGACAGTTTCACAATTTCATCGGTCTTCATTAGGCAGTGGTTTCGGGTCCAAGCTAGTGCAAGGTGGCGCATCAGCTCTCAGGGTGCATCATCTCAGGCACGTCAGGGCTGTGTTGAAGCTGTGCCGAGGCAGCGAGGAGGAGAGAGAGGAGGTATTCCTAGACACCGATGTACCGACGTCCCTGCCTTGGAAAGAGGTATGGCGCGAATTTGAGCGGAGGAGAAGATGAGGAAGATCATTTTGCTAGTGCCCCTCGACCCAGAGGCTGTTGATATCAAGGCTCCATCTCTCACATGTGTGCTTGGATGCTCCATTCCTCCACATGACCTCGCATTAAGGCCATCAAAATGAACAACAGTTACTGGGTGGCCACCCTCCTGGATCCCCGGTACAAAACAAAAATCAGCACTTTCCTTCCACCCACCCAAATAGAGAGTAAAATGCAGGAAATGGAGACCTTGCTGATTGATCAACTGGAGACATCTGTTGCGTCTGCTTCACGTTCCCCAAATTGTCACGGTGGAACAACCATCAGCGACGTGACAGCATAGAGTGCCAAGTAGGCGTAGCGGCAGCAGCAGGCAAGGTGGCAGAAGCCTAATTGGGTGACCTCTGCAATCTTTGTTTTACCACCTCACCAACGCATAGCAATGCAGGGCACACATCCAACACACAGAGATCAGCTTAAGATCATGGTGCAACGACTATCTGCGTCTCCAACACCGATGTTTTTTGCATGTTTCCGGACCCAATAACTTCTGGGTATCCAAAATGGACGAATGGCCCGAGCTGGCTCGTCACGCCATAGAGGTGTTGTCCTGCCCGCAGCCAGCGTCATATCTGAGCGGACCTTCAGCACAGCTGGAGGAGTCTTACAGACAAACGCATCCGCTTTCCACAGATAATGGTGATCGTTTGACTTTCATCAAGATGAATCAGGCATGGATCTCTGATGTTGTGGCCCCAATTGCCGAGGTCACCGATTAGTTGCCAGTCTACTTCACATTCCTTTTCAAACAGAAATGGTCCTCTTGAAAACTTTTTTTTAAAATGATCATTTCTTACTGCAATTTTTTATTCTCTTTTCCCAACAGTTTCATTTTGCTGGTTTTTGCTGTGAGGAGACTGTAAAAGAACAGCAAGGTTTCATGACAACACCGTAATTCCATTTACTCACTTATATCTTAAGAAATGTTTTCGCAATTGTCAATGGTATTTAGAGGTTCATGTTGCTGTGAGATACAGCAATATTCATGTCCATAGTGAACAGAGAATGGTGGCTTCTTAATGGCAGTTTCCTCTCTCCCTCACAATTTTTTTATAGTGGCTGGAAGGTCATAATTTATAATTTTTTTGGGTCCTGTAGCTGATGATATACAGCAATAATCGATGGTCTCTTTTTAAACAGAAATGTGTGCTTTCTAAGTGCAATTTCCTCCCTCACAAATTTTTAACAGTGGCTTGAGAAGTTCATTATAATAAGTTTTTGGGTCATTTCTGCTTTGAAAAGCAGCGAATATACAAACATGTCCTATTATCAAATAAAATTTTGTTTCCTAACAGACATTTGTTCTTCACAGATTGACCAAAGTGGCTCAATGGTCAATTGCTTAGAATATATTGGGGGCATTTTTGCTGTTACATGCAGCAGTATACTACAGGTCCTATTCTAAAAAATGTTGTTTTCTTCTTCTAACCAGTACCTTTGTTCTTCACAATTGACCACAGTGGCTCAAGGGTGATGCTTTAATTTTTGGGGGCATTTTTGCTGTGACATGCAGCTATACTAACAGGTCCAATGACTAAAAAAGGTTGTTTCTAAACATACACTTTGTTTCTTCACAAATTACCAAAGTGGCTCAATTGTCATGCTTTGTAATTTTTGGGGCATTTTGCTGTGACATTGCATCTATACTACCGAGGTCCGAATTCTAAAAAATGTTGTTTCTAACATACAATTGATCTTTTTCACATTGTCAAGATTGGCACAAGGGTGATGGTGCTGTCTAGAAACAGAATAGTAGGACACTGTTAATGGACACAAAATTCAAAATGACATGTATTTTTGCAAGAACTTTAACAAAGCTAATCAATCCCTGTATTGATACAAAACCCATTTAATCCAATGAAGAAAAATGAGAAAACACAGAGACATGTGGAGTTCCATCCTATTTTAAAAATGTTTTTTTCTAAAATAAACGTAACTAAAAAACATGCATGTACAAAATAGCTGTTAAAAAATTTCCTCTCAATTGTACAAGGGAGTAACAGTAAAACTTGACCTAAAGTAGGTTAATTTCAGGAGGAGCAATGGAGTATGGAGCAGCGGACCAGAGAACAAAGTACAGAGCCCATTTTCTACCAGCAACGTTGAGTAAAAATGAAAAAAGACTGCCAAATGATAAAGGGCACCTGAGTGTACCAGGAGCGTTAACCACCCAGTAATGTCCCTAAGTGAAGCTTCAATTGGTCCACACTCATACCGGAGGGGCAAGCGCTACCTCAGTATTGACTGTGTACAGAGTAAGGCATGTAGATTCTCACCCTTTCCGTCTACCTGCACACTCTCTTCATCACGACAGATTTCCGTTGCTTACTGCGTCAGTTAAATCAGGCATTTTAACCTTCATGTTAATAGATGACGGACGCCAGCCTGGCTTTGCAATTTCACCGGCACCCCCCTGTGTAATCCTCCGGCCCCTGGGTTATGCTGATGGCCCATGACAGGGAAAATCGTTCAAATTTCCGGGAAACTAAAATGGTGGTTTACAGACTCCTTTATTTCTGGCACTTTTAAAATGTGGGGTCATGCAGGTTTGGGCCATGCTGAGTGCCCAGACAGGTATAGTAAGTTCAGTTCATACTAAAATGGTGTGTTAAATAGACTCCTTTTGTATCCGGCCCATTTTAAATAGTGGGGGTCATGCCAGTTTGGTGCTCATGCTTGGCCCAGGGACAGGTATAGGTCAATTGTCCAGTATGGAACCTAAAATGGTGGTTGAAAATACTCCTTTTTTCCCGAGGTCCCCATAAAAATTGAAGGGGGCATGCAGGTTAGGTGGCTCATGCTCGCGTTCCATTACAGGATATTCCATAGTCAAGGGTTCAAGTAACATGGAGGTTCAAATCATCACTGCCTTACTGGGCACATTTATAATTTGTGGGTGATGGCAGGTTTTAAGGGTCAGGCTGGTACAAGACAGGGATAGTGAAAATGGTCTGTTGACTTTTTTTTTTCTGTGACTTTTATAACCTAAGTGTGTTGCCTAAGAAGTAGCAGTATCCATTTGACTGTTGTGGATGTTAATTTCAGCTTCTCCAGCCTTGTTTGGGTATAATAATGAAGGTGTTGTTGCTCTCCCATAGACTTTAATGGTCATCGCGCATAATCGATGCTCACTATCGAAAAACCTTATCGATAGCGGCCGACTATCGACTATCGATCGATCTCGATAGCCAATGCAATCGCTCAACACTAGTCATTTCCAGTCGGTGGGAACGTCAGACACAACCCTTAGTTGTAGTTAGCGGCCCTCACCTGTCCTCAACTTGCCACTGTCTCATCCGGTTCCCTCAGCCAGAGATCTACTATGTGGTCTGGGCTCAGCGCCACTATACAGTGAGGACGAATAATTTGAGGACAGTCAGCAGCTACTTGACAATGAAGAGGTGGGGCAGACACCTCCTGCTTCTTGCAGCATTGATGGGGAGAGTGGCATGGGAGGTTTTTTGGCGAGCAGAGCCTCTGCGTACCAAGACCGTTGAGGAGCACAGCAGTGAAAATCAAATACTCATGAAGTACGTGGTGGTTTGAATCCAGTTTCTGCATTACATCAGTTTGTTCAAATGCAGCGTATGGAACTTGAACTGAAGGAGACCATAACTACAGGGAATGTTTTAGGTGCTTATTTTGCATTCTGTGCCACTGTTAGGGAAATTTCAGTACAAAACGGGAATGGGACACAACAAAAAAGAAGCAAACGCAACGGCGGCAAAACTGGCTTTGAAATGAAAAAGGGGAGGCCCTCCCCTGTTAGCGGTGGAAAAAGCGGAGGCCCTCCCCTGTTAACGATGGAAAAATGGGGAGGCCCTCCACTGTTAACGGTGGAAAAAGCGGAGGCCCTCCCCTATTAATGGTGGAAAAAGGGGAGGCCCTCCTCTGTTAACAGTGGAAAAAGGGGAGGTCCTCCATTGTGAATGGTGGAAAAAGGGGAGGCCCTCCTCTGTTAACGGTGGAAAAAGGGGAGGCCCTCCCCTGTTAATGGTGGAAAAAGGGGAGGCCCTCCCCTGTTACTTGTTCATCAATTTCCCCCTGTTCAATAATTTCCCCCTGTTAATATATTTATTCCTGTTGATCAATTTCCCCCTGTTCATAAATGTCCCCCTGTTAATATATTTATTCCTGTTCATCAATTTCCCCCTGTTCAATAATTTCCCCCTGTAAATATATTTATTCCTGTTCATCAATTTCCACCAGTTCATCAGTCTCCGCCGCCTGTCCTGACCTGTTGGCCTGACCTTTGACTACGAGTTTCGTCTTAAGATTCGGTAGCTCGCTGCGCCTCGGCTGCCACCGCAAGCTAGTCGCGCCAGGGTTAGCGACCTGGTAGACTCCCGCTGCAGCAAGTCCATCCCCTTTGCGGCGGGCTCGGTGAAAACCGGGACCTATTTTAGATCCCGCTCCTAGCGTGGCTATTGGCACCCGCTTGCGGTGGTCCAGTGGATCCACTACTGCTGTCCGTGACAACAGGAAGCAGTGGAATGACGTTACTCATCCCGTAGTCCTGGCGACTGCCAAATAACATATGTCCGCATGAAAGGGCCTGAGCAAACGGCAGGTGTCACCCATGAGCTGCCACTGTCCAACATTAAAATTACACAGGGTTGTACTTCTGCCCGCTTGGATCATCAATAAACCATCAATAGCCTTTTCTGTTCATAGAGTCATTCCAACTTTATGGAGGCGGGAATTCCACCGTTTGGAAATGTCACTTTATCAGCCTATGTTGGGGGAAGCCGGTGTGCCGCTGCAGCTTAAAGAGGCTGTGATTGGTGGTGTAAGAACGGCTGAACAGCATGCAAAGTTTCCTGGCCCTTTTTAGAATGTCTTGCAGATGGGTGTAAGACTTAAACAACCTGATTGAGCATTTCCTCCCGTGTGTGACTTCGTTCGCCCAGGGGAATCATCCTGTCCACTTGAATCATCAAAAATCGTTAATGGCTTTTCTCTGTTCAATAATTTCCCGTGTTAATATATTTATTCTTGTTCATCAATTTCCCCCCTGTTCAATAATTTCCCCCTGTTAATATATTTATTCCTGTTCATCAATTTCCCAGTGTTCATCAGTTCCTGTCTGCCCGTGTACCCAACCTTTCTGCTACATTACCTGACCTCGAATCTCCACCGCCTGCCCTGACCTGTTGGCCTGACCTTTGAATACGAGTTTCGTCTTACGATTCTGTACCTCGCTGCGCCTCAGCTGCCACCTCAAGCTAGTCGCGCCAGGGGTAGCGACCTGGCAGGACTCCCGCTGCAGAAAGTCGATCCTGCCTTGCAGCAGGCTCTGGTGAAAACTGGGACCTACTTAGACCCCGCTCCCTGGCGTGGCCGCTACCACTGTTTGCAGTGATCCAGAGGAGCCACTACCTGTGTCGTTACAATGGCTGAAGTGAATGCCAAGTTTCCTGGCCAGTTCTTTGAATGGTGCAGAGTCCACCACTTGAAAAGGGAGGGACTGCAGTACCACCAACTTGGACAGGAGCACTGTCAGCTTCTGCACTTAGGGATGGCTAGACGCATACTGCTGTCTCTTGCCAATCGTCTCGGTGAACAACTGCTGGCACCATAAGTGCCAAGGAGCAGGAGTATCTGGACCGGTAGATGATGTAATAGACAGGGAGTTGTCTTCGGCAGAGGTGGTGATGCCTTGACTGCCTGAAATGGGAGGTGTGCCACTGGGTGCTACAGCTGTTGGGAAGGATGGACCAAACCCCATCTGAAACACTTATGGTGACACTGCATGATGTTGATTTCAGGGCCGAGTGCCAACGTTAGGGCCCTGGTCATGCTTTACTTTCTGCCTACAGATTCTACATATAGTTATGTTCAACCCTCCTCTGGTGTCTCGTCAAAAAACTGGCACACCGCCGAGTAGGTGATTTTACCACTGACTGACTGTTACCACTGCTGACCCGGTGAGCCCCTGTGCCCCTGGGAACTGCAAAGTGGGTTGGGCTAAAAACGTGGCCGTTTGGCTCCCAACCTCGCACGCTGCCACCCTGCTGACTTCCGGCCACATTACCGACTTACGGGCTGCGCCCACTGCCTGACACCCCAAGCTGCTGCCTCCTTCTCCCTATGATAATGAATGAACCCTTGCACACTGTTGGTTTGGGTCAGCTGATAGCATCACATGGCTTTCAAAACCACCAGTATGCTGATGACACCCAACTTTACATCTCCGGCCCAGACATTTAATCTCTACTGTCCAAGATCCCAGATTTTCTGTCGCCCAAAGCCTCCTTCTTCTCCTCCCGTCTCTTAAAACTTAATGTAGAGATAAGGAATGCTTCCAGGGGCCCGGGGCAATGGGTAGTCGAGGGTAGGGGATCACGTAGGGCACCACTTCATCCCAGAGAGAAAAGGGGCACAAGGAGGCATGGGGTGGACCCGAATTTTCCGTTTGGGGGGGACTTTATGCCTTTTAACTAGGGCACCAGAATAACTTGTCCCCAGCCTCGCCTGCTTCTCCCGGGTCCCAGGCGATCAGCTACCCTCGATTATGTTTTTTTCCCGTCACCGCCGTCCTCCTCAACGGTGTCGCTGTAAAAAAGCCTGACCGCTCGCAAACATAACCCCCCATTGCCATTCTCCTCATCACTATTTGTCCCGCTTCTTTCAAGAAGCAGCGGATGTCTTCCCACCTCTTTGCTGCCCACTGTCCTCAAATTTGTTGGTCCCACTGTATAGTGGGCAGAGGCCACGCACATAGTAGTTCTCTGGGTTTGGGAAGCGAAGGGACAGAGTGGGTTAGGACAGGTGAGAGCCCCTCACCTGCTCCCGGACCATACCAACTAGGGGTTGTGTGTGACAAAACCCACCGACTCTTTCCTTTGGGGGGGTCAGATGTCATCTGGAGAAAAAGGGAATGACCTAGTGTGTGGTCATGTAGATGACACCCGATTCTGTGGCCTCGCAGGGTGACTCCTGCTGTGACGTCCCCTTACTGTGCTGCGATCTGTGGTGGCTCCGGTAACCTACTACTGTCTTCTTTGACGCTATGGTAGGATCGTAGCCCTCAGCTTGTTTTTTTCCAGCTGGTGCTGCCATGACCTTATCAGGCTGCATTCCTGCTTCAGTTTTTTGGTCAGTTTTGCCCCCGTAAGTGCCCAGGGAATTTTAGAGTGAAGCGATTCTAAGAGAGGCGGCAGTCATGTGCGTGTCATACTAAAACACAGCATTGTATGAAGACCAAACCAAGCTCCCTCTGCATATTTAAGCATGGTACAATGTTCTACAGCACCCTGCAGATTCTGTGCAGCCTGGAAATAACTGTTTTTTAATGCGATTCGTCCCAAAGTAATTCGGACCGAAAAAATTTTGTCGGAAAATTCGGCAAAGTCGGCGAACCGAATTTTTCAGAAATTCGCCCATCTCTAATTAGGATATAGAAATTTTCTAGAAACTGCTGGTGTATTTCATTGGTGCAAAAACCACCTTTTCTTATCCGTATAACTTTTAAATAGCTGTATTTCCCTTTGGTGCAGCCCAGTTTTGTTCAAAGAGCCACCTTGTACTTAAATTAGAATACAGAAATTTTCTAGTATCTGCTGGTGTATTTCATTGGTGCAAAAACCACATTTTCTTATCCGTATAACATTAAAATAGCTGTATTTCACTTTAGTGCAGCCCAGTTTTGTTCAAAGAGCCACCTTGAACTTACACTAGGATACACACATTTTCTAGCAACTGCTGGTTTATTTCATTGGTGCAAAAACCACATTTTCTCATCCGTTCAACTTTTAAATAGCTGTATTTCACTTTAGTGCAGCCCAGTTTTGTTCAAAGAGCCACCTTATACTTACATTACGATACAGAAATTTTGTAGTAACTGTTGGTGTATTTAATTGGTACAAAAACCAAATTTTCTTATCCGTATAACTTTTAAATAGCTGTATTTCACTTTGGTGCAGCCCGTTTTTGTTCAAAGAGCCACCTTGTGCTTAAATTAGGATACAGAAATTTTCTAGTAACTGCTGGTGTATTTCATTGGTGCAAAAAACACCTCTTCTTATCGATATAACTTTTAAATAGCTGTATTTCACTTTAGTGCAGCCCTGTTTTGTTCAAAGAGCCACCTTGTTCTTACATTAGGATACAGACATTTTCTAGTAACTGCTGGTTTATTTTATTGGTGCAAAAACCACCTTTTCTTATCCGTATAACATTTAAATAGCTGTATTTCACTTTAGTGCAGCCCAGTTTTGTTCAAAGAGCCACCTTAGATTTAAATTAGGATACAGAAATTTTGTAGTAACTGCTGGTGTATTTCATTAGTGCATAAACCATCTTTTCTTATCCGTATAACTTTTAAATAGCTTTATTTCACATTAGTGCAGCCCAGTTTTGTTCAAAGAACCAGCTGTACTGACTTAGGATACAGAAATTTTGTAGTAAACTGTTGGGTTGTATTTCATTGGTGCAAAAACCACTTTTCTTATCCGGAATAACTTTCAAATAGCTGTAATCACTTTAGTGCACCCAGTTTTTGTCAAAGAGCCCACTGTATTTAAATTACATACAGAAAATTTGTAGTAACTGCAGATTATTTTCATTGCTGCAAAACACCTCTTTCTTATCCATATAATTTTTTCATTATAAATAGCTGTATTTCACTTGATGCGGCCCAGTTTAGTCAAAGAGCCACTTGTACTTACATTAGGATACAGAATTTTGTACTAACTGTTGTGTATTTCATTGGTAGCAAACCACCGTTTTCTTATCCGTAATATATTTTAATATGTATTGCACATTGGTTCGCCCAGTTTTGTCATAGAGCCACTTGTTCTTAAATAGGATTAGAAATTTTCTAGTAGACTGTTCCCGTGTGTCATTGCTTCAAAACGCAATTTCTCCTCATCCGTCGTAACTTTTGAATAGTTTTTATTGTGCTCGTGAATCTCAGATTGGCGCAGATACGCACTGTATGATAGTTTGTTGAAAACATCAATTCCTAGTCCTACTGGGCAGCTTGTAAATCCTTGGACTGAAGAAGAACACTGTTGATTTTGTATTACGGTTCTTCCACAACCGCATTTTCACAGGTAATCGCTAGACACACTCTGTCTTATCAAAATCGATAGTTGGCGCTATAGGAAGATTAGAGGGATTTAAGAACACGCTGTGCGAGTGTCGAGCGAGTTCAATAAGAGACTGTACGCGCGCGCAAACTCTTCATACCTTTTTAAAATTTTTACTTTCTGACATGGAGCGAAATGCAGGTGGTAAGCGAAAAGAGGGTTTAGGACATGGAGGTAGAGGTACAAGAGAAAGGTGCTCCTTCCAGTAGCTGCAACAACACGCAAGCCAGCGGATCGTCGGTTTGCAGACCCGTCAGGCTGTCATCGCTGGTCAGTGCCCTGTGAATCTCAGTAACAAACACGTCGCCATCGTTCTTCAGTGGATAATGCAACTGCACCAGCAGTCTTACCTCCTCGTCCTCCCAGTCACGGGCACAAATGTCATCATTATCGTCAGCATCCGTCCAACATGAAGCGAAGGCAGCCCAAAAGTCAATTTGTGTACCCACCACTGTGGAATCCATTTTCTGAAGACCTCTATGAGACAAAATCGATGGGTCAGAAGGCATTTTAAAAGACTAGAGGCCAAAGAGGATGATTTGTCCTGTCTGACACCCAATTGCGATGCCATCAGAGGAGGAGAAGGGACAGGACAGTCGCCACAAATCCCCCCAAGCGTCGGCAACGCTGGCAGTGCCCAGTTTGCTTGTGCCCGCAGCTCAGGAGGAAGAATGGAGCAGTGCGCGAGTCGGCGGTCACCCTTGTTTATGCGAGTGCGTGAGGTATGAACGAGCGAGTGCACGCGCAAGGCGGATCCAACGTGGTCTTTTCCGCAGAAATTGCTTTGGCGACCGCTTTCATCACGGACGAGGAGGAATGGACGATGGGTATAGTGTCAGTATTGGTCCCGCCTCAAAAAGGTATGAGGGCGGTCGCACAAGTCTGCTGAGATTATCCACCATCCAAATCAGCGGAAACACCGCTCGCTCGCTTATCGCCATCGAAAAGGTCCGAGGATCTCTCAGCTCTGCCTTTTGAGCAAGCCTCTGATTCACTCAGCGATGTCAATGCCGCCATTGCCGACAACGCATCAGTATAGGGAAGAAATATTAGTGTTTACCACCACCAAAATGGCAAAGTCAACATGCAGCCGAATGCATGCTGATTAAAATGAGGGAACACTTGGCCAAAAAAGGCCACACCGATCCCGTGCCTTGCCCACCAATGTCACACCCTCCGCCACACCAAGCGTTCCTCAACTGCCCATGTCCTCTCAAGTCAAGAGCAAGGATCAACCTCCCCCCCTTCAGCCTCCACCATCGCCGAGTACCACCAGCACCACAAGACCCCATCCTACTCCCTCTCCTTCAGCAGTTTGACCTGCACGCCGTACGCGGCCAGTCTAGCAGCCAGCCTTCTGTCTACCAGGGTTGGGAGCAGAAGAAACACTTTTAACCCAAGCATCCTCAAAGCCAAAGCCTGAATCTCGGCATTGCCAGGCTTTCTGGCCTGGAAAATGTTCCTTTCTGTCTGTGGACCCAGATGGATTCCGCCACGGTCATGGCCCGCTTGCCTGCCGCCCAGCACCACCAGACCCCGCCCCCCCCAATTACCAAATGCCGACAGGCAATTCTATTGCCAGAAAGCTGTCCTGCCCTGCCAGCCACGTGTCATCTAAAATGTCAAGCTCGTTTGTCTGCATCTGTGTCCGTAAAGTCCATCTGACCACCGATACAGGGACGAGTAAGCAATGGCCAAGGCCCTATAATATCTGTGACAGCTCTACTGGTACCTGGGTGGATTTCTCTGGGGTAACATGGCTCTCAGGCTCCAGCGCACGCCTCTTCAAAACCACAGGGATGGTGTCAGGGTTCTTTCCCCCAATGTCTACTGTAGCATCACTTGCCCATAGAAACCAGCCGTGTTTGAAATTAATCTGTCCTTGGGAGACTGTCAACACACAGGTCAGTTCTGTGGACGGGTCTTCGCAACGAGTCCGAGCGCTCGCTGGGTGACAAGAATCTGGTGGCCCAGGCAAGGTGGTGTCATAACGGTCGAAATCTCCTTGCCGCACTAAGATCGGTAGGCGCTGGAGCACATCCATTGCCTGGCACACGTCATGACTTGTCTCCAAATTTCTAAAGTGGCTACCCGGTCTGGACTGCCTGCGAGGAAGGCTCGAGGTCTGAGCGCACAACTTCCGCCGTTCGCACCCTGCTTTCATACCCCCTGGCAGCGTTGCAGGCGTCAGCTCGGCCCCCCGTCAACCGTCTCATTGTTGACGTGGCAACGAAGTTGGAATTCCCCCCTCCACATGCTCCCAGCCGATTGAGGCAGCCGCGCATGCCATTATGCAGTTCACGCAAAGTGACACCTGATCCTAGACAAGCAGCGTGCGGTGTGGACAGGTAGAAAGAACTCTGCACCATCCTTGCCAGTTTTTGCGAAGAAGCCACCAAATAGGCGCGTCAGTAGCGGACAATTCCTATCACATGAGCATTGTGGTGTGCGACGAGAGAGAACGAGGGCGCCGCGGAGCTGCTTAAGGAGCGACAACTCTGGTGGGGGGAGGGGGAGGGAGGGCGGGGGAGAAAGGGGGGGGGGGGGGGGGGGGGGGGGGGGGGGGGGTGAGGGGGGGGGGGGGGGGGGGGGGGGGGGGGGGAGGCGGGAGGAGGAGGGAGAGGAGGTGAGAGGGGGGGGGGGAAATTAAAGGGAAAAAGGGGAGAGACGGCGAGAGGGAGGAGAGGAGGGGAATAGAAGAAATGGGGGGGGGGGGGGGGGGGGGGGGGGGGAAACATCAGGTCCTACCAGTGACGGAGGAGGAGACGGACACAGATACAGACATGGAGCCTTTCTTTCCGTCGAATCCAGAAGGCGGAGGAGGAGGAGAATGAGGTATTCCTGGACACCGACGTTACCGATGTCCCTGCCTTGGGAAAGATGTTGCACGGAGTTGAGGCGGAGGAGGGAAATGAGAAATCAGTTTGCTAGTGCCCCTCGACTAGAGGCTTGAAATCAAGGCTCCATCTCTATATGAGTGCTTGGATACTCCATTTCCTCCAACATGATCCTCGCATTAAGGCCATCAAACTGAATAACAGCACTTTTCTTCCAGCCACCCAAATAGATAAATGCAGGGAATTGGGGACCATTTCTGATTTCAACGGAGACTCGTTTTCGTCTCTTCACGTTCTTCAAATGTCACTGGAACAACGTCACAACGTGACAGCAGCAGCAACATTGTGGGAGAAGCCTAAAGCGCCTCTGGGAATCCCTTTTTAGCACCCCACCCAACCAGAAAAGCCGGGGCACACAAAGGAAACCAGAGACCCCTTAAATCATGGGGCACGCTATCTCTCTCAACACCGATTTTTGATTGTTCCGGCCCAAACCTTCGGGTACCAAAATGGAGAATGGCCCAATCCCTCCCACCATAGAGGTTTGTTCTGCCCACACCAGCATCAAACTGAGCGGGTATTAAACGACAACCATCCGGCCCTTTTCCCCAGATAATGTTGATTTTGACTTTCATCAAAAAGAATCAGGTGTGTCTCGAAGATTTTGGGCCCCAATTTCCCGGGGACCGTTAGTTGCCGGTCTACTTCACATTCCTCCTTTTAAACAGAAATGGTCCTCTGAAAAAAAAAATTTTTAAATGAAATTTTTTTACTGCAATTTTTTTTTCCATTCCCAAAATTCATTTTGCGGTTTTTTGGGGAAAACGAAACACACCAATTGGTACAAGGTTTCAAAAAAAGCCGTATTTCATTTACTCACTTCATCTTTTTGAATTTTCGCACGCAATGGGTTTTGGGGGCAGATGCGTGGGTACAGCATTATCAAGTCCTTTTAACAGAAAAGTGGCTTCTAAGTGGATTTCTCCCTCCAATTTTTTCATGGCTGAAAGCCAAATTTATAATTTTTTGGGGCTGCGCTGTGAAACAAATATACTACAGTCCATTTTAAAAAAATGTGGTTTTTAACATACAATTTTTTCTTCACAAACAGATGGCAAAGGGTCAGTTTTAATTTTTAGGGATGTTGCTGTGAAATACAGCTATCTACAGGGCCTATTTTAAAAAAAAAGGGTTTCTAACAGACTTTTTTTCTTTTACAATTTTTCAAAGGCTCAAGGGATGTTTGAAATTATGGGGCTGGTCGTAAAAACGAATAGGTTTAAAATGTTTAATGGGCACATATTGCAAAATGACTTGTTTTTTTAAGATCTTTAAAATAGCTAACAATCCCCTTAGTGAGACAACCCTTTTTTAAAACAATTTTAAAAAAAAAAGAAACAAAAAACGTGGGGGAGATTCCATCCTATTTTTTTAAAAATTGTTTTCTAAATTAAACACTAAAAAAAAAAGCATTACAATAAAACGATACAAAAATCCTCTGAATTTACAAGGGGGGGTACAGGAAACTTAACGATTAGGTTATTCAGAAGGGCATGGTGTATGGAGCACATTCGCCACTAAAAACAAGACAATTTTCCTCCAAAAAAATTGAGTAAAACGATAAAAAAATCCAAAGGGGGGCACCGGGGTTTAAAAAAAAAGGACGTCAACCCACCACATTTCCAATGAAGCTCAATTGGTTCGCACTCATATGGGGGGGCAAGCGCTCTTGAAAGGGGCAGAAATTTCTAAACGCTCCCCAGTCTTGACTGTGTACTAGGAAGACTGGTTTTAGGCTCACACTTCTGCTTCCGCACCTTCTTCAGCAGTTTTTTTTTCGTTCTGCCCCAAGGGAAATTTTTGCCGGTTAAGGGATACGGACGCCAGCCTGGGCTCTCACCTCACCTACGTAACTGGGGCCCTGCAGCTGAACCGCGTGTTAATAGAGAAGAACCCACCCTTTTCCCTCACCCACCCCTTAACCGGTGCCCAGCTACCGAACCTCGGTTAATAATGACACCCGCCCTCTCTGACCACCCCCACTTAATCTGGCCCTCCACTGAACCGCGTGATCCACGTTTCCCCAACCCACTTGACGTAGAATCGGGATTTCGACGGGGCCTCGTTACCACTGGGACATTGTTTCGTTTGTTTCAATTCAATTCACGGTAAAACAATGCCCACTATAGAAGGCAAGACTCTACAGCAGCATTTTGGGAAAAAACGTTTTTTTTTAAAAAAGTTTATTTCTTATGCGAAATTTCTACTGATGGGCCCTAAGGGCACCTTCGGTTTTTTGGTAAACTGCTTACAGGGGAAAGGGGTATCAATGTCCCCTTTCCCCTAAAAACTGCTTTAAAGATTACTTCTTCCGGCACTTTTTTTCGGGGGTCAGCATTGAGGTCACCTCCCGGGCAGGAATAGCCAATTTAACAAAAATGGTTCAAAAAACCCTTTTTCTGGGAAATTTTTTTTAATCGGGTCATTCCCGGTTTGGGGCCATCGTGGCCCAGGGGCAGGTAAAAGTCAATGTCCATCATGCGCATTCCAACAGGGAAGCAAAGCCGTTTAACTAAAATATGTTTTAAATAAAACTGCCTTTTGGCCTTTTTAATTTGTGGGTCAGAGGTTTAAAAGGGTCATGCGCGGGACAACAGGTTGAATAAACTGTATTTTTTTCGGACCTTTGCCAAAATTTTTTTTGCCTAAAATTAGCACATATCCATTTACTGTTTGGATTTTTAAACCACTTCTCCTCCCCTGTTTTGGGGGTAAAAATGAAGGTGTATGTTCCGTCTCCCATAGGACTTTAATGGTCTTCGCGATAGTCTGTTATCGATAGTGTTGAGCGTATTATTATCGACAAAGTTGAAATCGGTCAAGGTTTTTTATGGTGAAACGAAATTTTTAGATCATGCGATAATTAAGGAGGCTAAAATCTTCTTGTGGCATTCTATCTATTAAGATCGCGCCATTTTTCGGCGCTTTCCTTGTAATTGTTTGGCGGCATGCAAATCAGGATACAGACTAGAGCAGGGTGAGATGTGTGTGCGAAACGTCATGAATGGGGATGTGGTATGGTTGCGATTTGCTTGGAAAGAATCACATGACCTCGATTTTAACCATAGAACAGCGTATTCCTGTTCAGTCCTCATGTCCTCTCACAGCGTCTCATTAGAGTAGGAAGTGCGCTCTGCACCTTGTGGCCAAACAGCGCAGCGAAATAAATTCTATTTCTGCACCAGAGAAACCTCTACTATTAGGCTGTGATCCTTACTAATTTAGTAGATTGAGAGATTGTAAGATTTTATGGTAGTTAGGTAGAGAATTTTAAAGGAGCAATCTCCTGCTGTAAGAAGTCACGGGGGAGCGGGGGGAGGGGCCCACCGCGGGCGAAATTCACATTAGATTGAAGACAAGTTCCTATAAAGAACACTGGATAAGGTTCACGCAGACTTAGTGTAGAAACATTGCACTGCAATAATCTTTGATTATTAACATTTTGCTATTGAAATATATTCCTGGATATTGGGCAGGCCTGAACTTATATTAGATAACACATCATTTCTAGTACTGGCGAGGTCTCTGTGTACAGGTGCAAAACTCCACTCTTATTATCCAGTATACATTTCAGATAGGTGTTCATTTTTCAATTTTACCCATTCCACCTTTGTCTTCGATATATCCAACCTTGCACTTTAGAATCGAAAACACAATTTTAATAAGTCACCACAGTGAATTGAAAGTGCAAAAAACACCGTGTATTTTATAGCAAAGAGCATAACAGATACGTGTTTTTAGACTTATTGGCGCACTACAGCTTTGTTCATTGACGCAGACTTCACGAAAATCTGGAAAACAGCAAATTTTAGTACGTCATCCACAGGTGAATTGAAAGTGTGCAAAAAATACCGTGGTATATAAACGAAACATAACAGATACGTGGTTATTTTGAACTTGTGGCGCACTACAGAACTTTGTTCATTTACGCTAGCTTAGCAGCTTAATTCAGAAAACAGCAAATTTATAGAGTCACCACAGACACTAACTGAAAGTGCAAACAATATATTTTATTATCCAAAAACATTTTCTCAGATACGTGTTTTTCGAGAGACTTTGCGCGAGCACACACTAACAGCTTTCTTTCATTGACGCAGCTTGCGCACTGTAAATCTTTACAAACAGCAATTTTTATAGCACCACAGGTGATGTGGAAAGTACAAAAAATCTACGTGTATTATACGAAAAACATAACAATACGTGTTTTTTTGACTTTGCGCACTACAGCTTTGTTCATTGACGCGGCTTGCACGGAAATCTGAAAACAGCAATTTTATAGTCACCACAGGTGAATTGGGGGTTGGAGAAAGAGGTGCAAACAATACATTTTATTATCCGAATACATTTCAATACTTGTTTTTTTGACCTCTGCGCACTGACAGCTTTGTCATTGACGGCAGCTTGCACGTAATCTTAAAAACATCAATTTTAATAGTCCAACACAGGTGAATTGAAAGTGCAAAAATACCCGTGTATTATCGAGAAACAAACAGATACGTGTTTTTGAGACTATGGCGCACTACAGCTTTGTTCATTGACGCAGCTTGCACGTAAATCCTAAAACAAGCATTTATATCACCTTTGGGGGGGGGGGGGGGGGGGGAGGGGGGGGGGGGGGGGGGGTAAAGGGGGGGGGGGGGGGGGGGGGTGGGGGGGGGGGGTTATAATACATGGGGTTTGGTTTAACAGGGAATTGGAAAGGTGCAAAAAATACAGTTTTGTATTATACGAAAACATAACAATACGTTTTGTGCACTTTTGCCCAGTCCCAATTTGTTGATATAGAAACTTTGCAGTTAAATTTGAATCCACCATTTTGTTTTGATTAGAGGGATTTGAGAATAGCTGTGATATGCGTCTTTTAATAAGAGACTTTCCAAAACTATTCCATACCTCTCAAATTTTTTATATTATCTGAACATGAGCATAAATGCATGTGGTAAGCGAGCCTAAGAGGGGGGTAGCAAATGGGAGGCAAGGTATGAGAGAAGTGCTCCTTCCACTGCTGGCGAACAACACGCATGCCAGCGGATCCGTCAGTTGTCAGACCGTCAGGCTGTCATTCCGCTGGGTGCTGCGAGGCCCTGTGAATCTTAGTAACGAACATTCCGCGTCGCCAATCATGTCCTTCAGTGGGTAATGCAACCTGCATCCAAGCAGTCCTTACCTCCCTCGGTCCTCCAGTCACGGCCACAAATGTCTCATCAGTCATATCTCAGCATCCGTCCAACATGAAGCGCCAAATGTCAACTCTGTACCCACCACTGTGTTGGATAATCCATGCTCTGAAGACCTCATTTGATACAAAATGCGGTTGGGGTCAGAGGCATGTTAAAAGATCAAATAGATGATTTATGTCTGCTCTGACGCCCAGTACTGATGCCAACAGAGAGGGAAGGAAGCTGGTCAATCGGCAACAAATCCCGGGCGGTCGCGCAACGCCTTGCAGGCCCTCTTGCTTAGTACCCGCGAGCCATCTGGATGCAGAAAGTCATTGACGACCAAGTCAACTGTGTTGATGATGATGATGATGACGTCATTGCGACCCATCCTGGTACTTTACCGCAGACTTTGCTTGCGAGCGCTTCATCAGTGACGCGGAGGAAGACGATGGGTAGTGTCAATACGGGTCCCCACCACAAAAAGGGAGAGGTGCGTCGCAGAAGTCCGCTGATATGATTCCGCCAGCCAGCGGTCAGCGCAAACCCCCGCTCCTCGTCATTATCTCCTCAAAAGGTCCAGACCTCTCAAGCCTGGCATTCTGAGCAGCCTCTGATTCACCCAGCGTTGTCATATGCCGCCTTTGCCGTAAACGCATAAGTTAGAGGCAAGAACCTTAATGGTTAACCACCACCACATGTCTATCACATGCAGCGCATGCATAACGGATTGAAAATGGAGGGAACACTTGTCCCAAACAAAATGCACCGACCGACGCCGGGCTCCATCCCACTGTCCACACCGCTCTAGTCTCCGCGCTCCCTCCTCCCTCCGCCACCACCAAGTGTTTCCTTCAGCTGCCCATGTCTCCACAGAGTCATGATCAGGGATCAGCCTCCGCTTCAGCCTCCACCGACACCAAGTACGCACCATGCACCACCAGAGACACCATCCTACCCCTATCCTTCCGCCAGTTTGACGACCCCCCCTAGCACACCTACAGCGGCCATCAAACAGCAGCCTTCTGATCATCCGAGGTTGGGAGCAGAAGAAAACCTTTAACCCAAACCATCCCAAAGCCAAAAGCCTGGAAATGTCGGCATTGCCGGCTTTTGGCCTTGGAAATGTGCCATTTCCGTCTGGTGGACACAGATGGGTTCCGCCACGTCAATGGCCCTTGTGCCTGCCCCCAATACCAGATGCCGAGCAGGCATTTCTTTGCCAGAAAGCCTCCCAGCCCTTGCCAGCCACTTGTCATCTAAAATTTCAAGCGCGTTGTCTGAGCATGCTGTGGCCGAAAAGTCCATCTGACCACTGACATCATGGACTAGGAAGCACGGCCTTAGCCGCCTATATCTCTGTGACAAGCTCACGGGGGTTTGGGGAAATATGTGCTAGGGTGGATGTCTCTGGAGGTGTACGGGTGGCTCTCAGTCGTTCGGCGCACGCTCTTCAAAACGCAGAGTAGATGGTGCAGGGCTCTTTCCCACTTAAGGACCTCGTGGTGGCAATCCCCGGTGCCAGAGAACCAAGCCGTTTTGAAATAAATCTGTCTTGAGACCGTCCACACACAGGTCAGGAGCTGTGGACTGGCTCCACCGCAGACGAGACCGAGCGCTGGAGGCTGGGTGACAAGAACCTTGTGCCAGCAAGGTGGTATGCGATAACGGGTGAAATCTGGCTGGCCTGCCCTTTAAGAAAAGGTTAGGCGGGTAGCACATCCCTTGCCTGGCACATGTCATGAAACCTGGTTCGTCCCAGAAATGTTCTAAAGAGCTACCCGTGTCTGGAACCGCCTTCTGAAGAAGGCTTAGTCTGAGTTTCGCACATTCCGCCGTTCGCCACCCTGCATCGTACGCCTGGCGGCGTTGCTAGCGTCAGGCTCCGGCCTCCCCGTGCAACCGTCTTCAATGTTGAGCGAGGCAACGCGCTGATAAATTCCACCCTCCACATATGCTACCAGCAGATCTGTGGTAGCAGGCGCAAAATGCCATTACGCAGTACGAAGGGAACATGCCTGACAAGCACGGTGCGGACCCTCGGGGTGTTGAGCCAACCGAGAGTGGAGCAGGTGAAAGAGCTTTGCACCATCCTTGCCAGTTATGAAGAAGCCACCAAAATGTCATGTGCAGGACAAAATGCTCTTGTCAGCAGTGAGCATCTTGTTGCGGTGAGTCTTAGTTTTATCTGAACGATTCGTTGTGGACACCTACCCTGAAGAAAACAAAATGAGATGGGGGAGAATTAAAGTGGGGGATAAAAACGGTTCCCAGCCAGCGACGGAGGAGGAGACGGACACAGATGCGTGACACGGAGCCTTTCTCTCCATCAATCCACAAAGTGCCTGAAAGACAGTTACACAATATTCATCAGGTCTCTATAGGCTCAGTGTTCGGGTCCAGGGCTGTGCAAGGGCGGGCCGCAATCATCTCACAGGTTGCATCATCTCAGGCAAGTCAGGGCTGTGTTGAAGCGTTTGCACGAGGAAGCAAGAGCGAGGAGGAGGTAATTCCTAGGACACCTGACGTTACCGACGTACCTGCCTTGGTAAGAGGTTGCGCGAATTTGAGGCGGAGTAGGAAAATGAGAAACGATCACATTTTATTGGCCAGTGCCACTCGACCAAGGCTTGGGAAATCAAGGCTCCATCTCATCACATGAGTGCTTGGATGGCTCCATTTCCTCCAACATGATCCTCGTCTAAATAAGGGCCATCATAAATGAATCAACAGTTTTAACTGGTTGGCCACCCTCCTGGATCCCCGTACAAAAACAAAACTCAGCACTTTCCTTCACCCACCCAAAATAGAAAGGTAAATGGCAGAAATGGAGACCTTGCTGAGTTGATCAATCTGGAGACACATCTGGTTGGTGCTGCTTCATCGTTCTTTCAATATGTCCACGGTGGAACAACGCACACAGCGAGCGTGACAGCAGTATAGTGCCAAGTAGGTCGCGCAGCAGCAGGCAAGGTGGCAGAAGCCAAAATGGGGGTAGAGAGTCCTCTGGCAATACATACTATATTTATCCACCATTATGCACCAACGACGAATTGCAATGCAGCGGGCACCCATAACAACACCCAGAGACCAGCTAAGATCATGGTGCACGACTATCCTAGCGTCTCACTCTGATGTTTTTTGAGTATGTTGTTCCGGACCCAATAGAACTTCGTGAGGATATCCAAAATGACCGAATGGCCCGAGCTGGCTCGCCACGCCATAGAGGTGTAGTCCTGCCCACAGACCAGCTTCATATCTGAGCGACCTTCAGCACAGCCGGAGGAGTCATTACAGACAAACGCCATCCGCTTTCACAAGAGTAATGTGTGATCGTTTTGACTTTTCATCAAGAGAATCAGGCATGATTCCTGGATGTTGTGTCCCAATTGCCGAGGTCAACCGGAATAGATTGCTGGTCTTACTCAACATTCACTCCAAACAGAAATGGTCCTCTTGAAAAAGCTTATTTTTAAAATGATAATTTCTACTGCAAATTCTTTTATTCCTCAGTTACCCAACAGTTTCATTTTGCTGGTTTTGCTGTGAGGATACTGTAAAAGACACCAAGGTTTCAATGACAAAACCATATTCCATTTAACTCACTTCATCTTTCGAAATTTTTCGCCATTGTTCAATGTTTTGGGTGTAGCATGTTGCCAATCACAATTTTATTTAACAGTGGCTGAGAAGTCATATTTATAAATTTATTGTCATGTATGCCCTGTGAGATAAAGCAACTAATTATGGTCCTTTGGAGACAGAAATGAGGCTTTTAGTGCCGATTTCTCCCTCACAATTTTTTAACAGTGGCTGATAAGTCATATTTATAATTTTTGTTGGGTCATGTTTGCTTTGAGATTACAAGCTATAGATCCAAGGATTCTCTTTGGAATAGGAATGCTGCTTCTAAGTGGAGCATTTCTCCCTCACAGAATTATTTATAACAGTGGCTGAGGAGATCATTTTTATTAAATTTTTTTGAGGGTCCATGCTGCATTCTTAATACGCACAATACACACACACACGGTCCTTAATTCTAAAAAAATGTTGTTCTAAATAGATCATTTTGTTCTTCACAATATTGTCAAAATGGCTCATGGGTCACATGCTTCTTTTGAAATTTTTGTAGGCATTTTGCATGAGTAGACATGCAGCTATACTACAGTCCTACATTTATACAAAACAAAATGATTTTTTTTCTAACAGACATTGTGTTCTGATCACAATTGTCCAACAAGTGGCTCAAGGTCATAGCTTTGAATTTTTGAGGCATCTTTTGTCTGTGACATTCAGCTACACTACAGGTCCTATTATAAAAAAATTGTGTGTTTTTTTCAAACAGACATTGGATCTTCACAATTGTCCAGAAGTGCTCATGGGTCCATCTTTTTTGAATTTTTAGGGGGCATTTTGTATGTGCATCAGCTATACTACAGGCCTATTATAAAAAAATTATTATTGTTACTAACAGACATTATGTTCTTCACAATTGTTCAAGAGTGGCTCAAGGAGGTCGATGGGCTGTCAGAAACCGGAATAGGTAGGTACACTCTGTTAATGACACATATTTTGCAAAAATGACTGGGTTTTTGCGCGCTAAGCTCTATTCTAAGCATAGCTTTCAATCCCTAGTAATTGAGACAACCTCAAGTTTAATATAATTAAAAAAAGAGCGAAAACAAAGACATGGTAGGGTATTCCATCCAACTTTTCTCTAAAAATGTGTTTTCTAGAAATTAAACTACTAAACAAACTTGCATTTACAAAATAGCTGTATATACAAAGGGAATGTTACATGTAAAACTTGACCAGATGTAGGTTATTCAGGAGGTACATGGAGTATGGTCAGCACGGACAGAGAACAAAGTACAGTAGACAATTTCCGTACCAGCACGTTTTGTAGTAGAAATGAGAAACAGAATGCCAAGAAAGAAGGCACCTGTGGTGTAAAAGGAGCGTTAAACCACCCAAGTAATTCCAAGATGAAGTGCTCAACATTGTCCGTCGACATCATAACGAAAGGGGCAAGCGCTACCCGGTCCCTTGACTGTAGTCCCTGAGATGAGAAGGCTAGAGTTCTCACACTTACCCTCTTCCGCACGTTCAGCTTCATCACGACTATGTTTTCGTGCTAGCGTCATCAGGGCATTTTACAACCTGCAGTGTTAATGATGACGGACGCCACCATGGGCTTCTCACCGCACCACGTTAACTCCGCCCTGAGGTCTTGCACGTGCACAAGGACAGGTATAGTCAATGTCCAGTTCAACTAAAATGGTGGTTGAAAGACTCCTTTTTTTCCGCACTTTTAATTACTGTGGGTTCAGAACAGGTTTAATGGCATACTGCGGTCCGAGGACAGGTATAGTCAATGTCCAGTTCAAGTTCTAAAATGGTGGATTGAAAGGACTCCTTTTCCGGCCCTTTTTACATCTGTGGGTCAGACAGGTTTAAAAGGGTCATGCTGCGTCCAGACTGGATAATTCAATGTCCAGTTCAAGTAAAATGATGGTTTCAAATAATACGTCCTTCTGGCACTTGTTTACTTTGTGTGGTGATGCAGGTTTAAGGGTCATGCTGTGGTAAAACAGGGATAGTGAAGTGTGTGACTTTTTTTCTGGGGCTTTTATAGCCAAGGGGTTGTGCCAAGATGTACGGGTATCCATTTGACTGTTGGGGCTGTTAATTCCAGCTTCTCCAGCCTGTTTGGGTGTAAGAAAAAGGTGTTGTTTGCTCCCCATAGACTTTAAGGGTCATCGGAGATGAGACTATCGACTATCGAAAAACCTATCAAGGTGGCCGACTATCGACTATCGCCCGATTCATACCAACTAATCGCTCAACACAAAAGTTATCAACTATCGGAAATCGTCATAAAATTCCCGATATCAACTATCGAATAGATAACGATAGTTGACACAATCGCTCATCACTATTCATGTCCACTTGATCACTTTATCTTCTTCTGAAAAACTACCTAGATGCCGAGGTTGCGTTGACCATGGCATCATGGTAATTAAACAGCTGGGAGCATGGTGCCAGGAAATCATCCCAATGATGGGAAAAATATCATTGGTTCAGAACTTTTCACCACATGCAAGAGCCATCTGGGGAGATTCACAGACATTTTTGTGACTGCAACTCAAAACCCACTTAAATTTAAAACGCAAAGTAAAAAAAATTTTTTAAACCCTGCATACGGGGTAATTGTTATAGCGCAGTAGAAGAAATGGAAGAATTGGTTCCTATGGGCGTTTGGTTCTATTCACTTTACAGGTAATATGTTAAAAACCAATAAGTGTATACTGTATTTTGATATATTGTATGTATGTTTTATACTTTGTGGCAGAGCGACCTTAGGCCTCTGCCACTATGTGGAGTACAGCAGGACATTTGCAAGCTACGTACCGCCAAAGGCCATTCCTGAAGAGATTGACACTGTCAAGGCCACATGACACGTTATTAAGACAGTTACATTTTTTGATGGTGTATACCCTCCACTGTTGTTGGCTTTTGTTTCATTAAATTGTTTCACTGAATAGCCTGCTTTCAGAATAAAATATCACAGTAGTGTGAAATTTCTACTTTTCCCCAAAAATTTCACCTAAAACAAAATCCCTAACTTTTTCTGAGTATTATATCTTCAGTGTTGTTCCATGAAAAGAGACAATAAAATATTTACAACAATGTGAGGGTGTACTCAGTATCTCAACACAATAAAAGTTTTGTATAAGTGAAACAAAAATAATTTACTAATAGTGTTGAGCGATTTTTATCGACAAAGTTTTAAAAACGGGAAGGTTTTTATGTATCGAAATTCCAGATTTAGCGATAATTAAGGTTTAAAAACTTGCATCATTATTAAATACATGAAAAAACTTTGAGACTCTCGGTTCACATACAAGATCAAACATTTTAAGCTGCCCACACTTTCAACGTGGGCCAAATCGGGGACCTATCCTACTTTCCTCTCAACGAGCCAATCAGGCCTCTCACTGGGCACCGACCTCCATATTCAGAGAAAAAAATAAAAAAACACCCAACCTGCAAAGCTGCCCTTCTTATGACACCTTTAAATGGGGGGGGACAGAAACCCAAAATGGGGCACCCCTTCCTTTCCCTATATTTTAAAAACAAAGTACACCCCAAATATAACGGGGTGTTTTTTGCACACAAAAACATTTTTTGAAAAAACTATCAAACCTGGGTGCCCCCTGGCAGGGGTGCGGGACACATGTAATT